>JAODAL010004786.1:0-151635 GCA_025379985.1 Phyllomedusa bahiana | reverse complement strand
ATCCTTGGGGTAATCCTGACCCCGCTCTATTTTTCAAACCCCCAAACCCCAACCCACCTTGCCTGCCGCCCCACCTGAAAAATTCTCTCGCATCCGCTCATCCTCAACTATGACACTACAAAAATGCTAGTCCATGCTCTTGTCATCTCCCGCCTAGACTACTGCAACATCCTTCTTTGTGGCCTCCCAGCTAGCACCCTCGCTCCCCTCCAATCCATCCTTAAAGGAGTTGTCTCATTAATAGCTTTCAGCCTCTGTCTGTGAATGGGAGTTGAATTGAGGGGCGTGCTAGCTTCTCTGCCTCTTCTCCTCCCTCTTCCCCCCTCCCCTCAGCACACAGGCAGCTATCCTCCCGTAACTTCTTTTACAGCAGGGGGGCAGGGGGATTGCTGCCAGAGTTAACCCTGTGTGTGCCTGCCTAGAGAGGTCTATGATTGCTAATAGTGTTCCTATACCCTCTGCTTAGCTTACATATCTCCACATCTCCAGCAACAACAAACAAACCCTCACAGAACAGACACAGGGAAGCTGCAAAGTGTTACTCAGGATGTGTCCCTAGTACAGCACAGCATGAACTGTTCACAAGCCTCCCTGATCTGTATAGTATTATTAGAGTTACAGCTCCACAGACATCATGATTATAGTAACAGACAGGGTCACTGCTGTCACATCTATTTGATCAGCTAATCTCTGCTCAATCTGTGTAGAGAGCAGGGAGGAAGCAGACACACACAGGGTTAATCAGGCAGCACGGATATAGAAGCCAGAGTCCTCCCTCCTCCTCCCTACACTACAGAAGCATTCTGTGCGGGAGGGGCTCTCTGCTCCGACCTGTCTTCAAAGGTGATGAGTCATTCAGACCTGACAGCCAGTAAGATAAGGATCAACAGGTCGGCTGCTATAGAAATTTGAGAAGCTGATGCACTCCTAGGAACAGGGCTAGCTCAAAATCAGTAGGACATTTGTAATGAACATATATTGCAAAGCTGCTTGTTTTTTAAAGATCTTTTAATTAAAACCCAATCATTGTAGCGAGACAACCCCTTTAACTCTGCTGCCCGTCTTATCCACCTCTCTCTTCGCAACTCCTCTGCCTCTCCCCTTTGCCAATCCCTTCACAGGCTTCCCATTGCCCAGCGAATTCATTTCAAGCTACTAACCATGACCTACAAGGCTCTCCATGACCTCTCCCCTCCATACATCTCTGCCCTAATTTCCAAATATCTCCCCTCACGCAATCTCTGCTCCTCACATTACCATCTCCTCTGCTCTCCCCTTATCAGCTCCTCACACAACCGTCTCCAAGACTTCTCCCGTGCTTCCCCCATACTTTGGAACTCACTGCCCCAACACATCAGACCTTCCCCCTCTCTCACCAGCTTTCAAAAGCAACCTGAAAAACCCATTTCTTCAGGCTTGCCTATAACCTTCACTAAACTTGTCACTACTTCCTCCACAGACATGTCTGCCCCTCACCATCCTGTCTCTTTCCCCCTCCTTGTAGATTGTAAGCCCTCGCGGGTAGGGTCCTCTCTCCCTCTGTCGTGCCAATTGTCATTAATCACTTATCATTGTACTCGTTTGACTTATGTTATGTATGTAACCCCCTCGAATGTACAGCGCTCTGGAATCAATGGCGCTTTAAAATAAATAATAATAATAATAATGGTGGTGTCACAAAACAGGCGTAATGCACACAGTGATATCACAGTACAGGAATAATACACATGATGATGTCACAAAACAGGGACACTGTATCACTGTACAGAGAAAATAACATGTTCATGTCACAGTACAAGTAATGATTTCACAGGAAGTATGCCCACAGGAATGTCACAGTACAAGTAAAATGCCCACAGGAATGTCACAGTGCAGTGATCCCTCAGCATACAATATTAAACGGTTCCAGGATGACCATTGTGTGCTGAAACCATAATTGGATGAAAACCCCAAAATGTCAGCAACATAATGCAATGTACGGATTGAAAAAATGAAGCAGAGAACTAATACTGATAAAGCGCATCCTTACATATAAGGCCAGAAAGAGCTGCTGGAAGCTGGATCACTTTTTATTTTGAGGACAGGAGCGTCTTCAGGTCATATACTTTATACACACTGGGCCCCATGTATGAAAACCGTCGAGCAGTAAGACTGTCTTTGTTGCCCATAGCAACCAATCTCAGCTAGGCTTACATTTTGCCAGAGCAATATTAGAAATGAAAGTTTTCATAAATGAGGCCCAGTGTCCCAGAAAAAAAATTAAATTGGCCTCCACCTGGTGCCCAAAGAGCTACTCTTCCTGGCACATGTAAGAGCAGTACAGGACATCTACTGCTCTCTGTACTGTAGAGAGGCGCTATAGACCACCAAGCACTGCATGTACCTCACTAATACACATAAGAGCAGTACAGGACATCTACTGCTCTCTGTACTGTAGAGAGGCGCTATAGACCGCCAATCACTGCATGCACCTCACTAATACATGTAAGAGCAGTAGAGGACATGTAGTACAGCACTGTACTGTAGAGAGGTGCTAATAGACCACCAATCACTGCATGCACCTCACTAATACATGTAAGAGCAGTACAGGACATGTAGCACCGCGCTGTACTGTAGAGAGGTGCTAATCGACCAACACTCACTGCACGCACCTCACCAAGACACATAAGAGCAGTACAGGACATGTAGTACAGCACTGTACTGTAGAGAGGTGCTACTAGACCGCCACTCACTGTATGCACCTCAGAAAGACATGTAAGAGCAGTACAGGACATGTAATACCGCACTGTACTGTAGAGAGGCGCTACTAGACCGCCAATCAATGCATGCACTGCACTAATACATGTAAGAGCAGTACAGGACATGTAGTACCACACTGCACTGTAGAAAAGCTATTAGCCCACCAGTTACTGAATGCACCTCACTAATACATGTAAGAGCAGTGCAGGACATGTAGTACCGCACTGTACTGTAGAGAGGTGCTACTAGACCGCCAATCAATGCATGCACCTCACTAATACATGTAAGAGCAGTTCAGGACATGTAGCACCGCGCTGTACTGTAGAGAGGCGCTACTAGACTGTTAAAGTATGTATCACAATAGAAGTTTAACAGATCACATCAGCTTCCATTAAAAGGGTTGTCTCACTACATTGATTCATCTTACCTTAGTCCTGTTTTCTTGGTTTCACTTTGAATTTAGGGGTGTGTTTACTGGCTTCCACTAGGCTGCAGTAGAAGCCGGGTCTATAGCTATAGCAACCAGTGCTGGCAGCCTATCATGAGAGATCAAACAGGTCTGTAGCTATAGAGACCTGAGGAGCTGATGCAGCCCATACAAGAGGGGATAGCTTGGAATAGGTAGGACACAGGTAATGGACATGTATTGCAAAGTGACTTGTTTTTGCAAGATCTTTAACATAAAAAGCAATCCTTGTAGTGAGACAACCCCTTTAACCAACAGGATTCATCAAGTTTTCCTTTTAGAATAGCAGATACATCACAAGCTACACTATCCTGCTTGTCAAAAAGTAGAAACCCGATGGGAAGGAAACCAACTCATGGCGAAAACATCTCATTACAGTACTGAGAATGCGCACATGCTGATGTCTTGATCACCACGGCTGTACAGCAGCACACAGAGTCCCTATGAGCATGCACTAGACTGCTCCAGGCACTTCATGTGCCTCTGCATGGTGCCTCCCTGTGCCAACATATTTTCTCCTACAAGAAGTCTTATAAAATGCTATGAAAATAATGTCTATACAAAATCTAAACAACATATCTATAATACAGTCATGTGCATGAATTATCATGGAAAATGTTATCTTTATTTTTCTGTAAAACAGTTCTGAGTGGGCTGTTCCCACCATAGACTTTGATGGCATATTGATAGGATACGCCATCAAAGTCTAATTAATAGGTGCGGGTCCCACCTCTGAGACCCATATCTATCTTGGGAATGGGCTCCCAAAAGTTATGGCTCAGAATGGAGCCAGGTTTCCAGTCGAATACCTGTACGAATTTACCTGTACTCAACACCGCTTCGTTCTCCAAGATGTTTGGAACAACCTCCCTGTCAAGTTCCTTCAAAACCTGTGTGCAAGTGTACCTAGAAAAACAGGTGATGTTTTGAAGGGTGGGCACATGAAATATTGATGTGATTTTGATCTCTTACTTGTTCATTTGCTTCATTTTTAATTGATAAAAAATATCTCTTCTATCTTTTAAAGCAATTATCATTATTATTTATTTTAAAGCGCCATTGATTCAAGGGCGCAGTACATTCCAGGGGGGGTATATACATAGCATATATAAATTATCTATACTTATAAGAATACATCTGCATGAGTGCTGTGGAATTATTTCTTTATTATTGCCCTTAAAGGGGTTGTCTCACTACATTGATTCATCTCACCTCAGTCCTGTTTTCTTAATTTCATTTTGAATTCAGGGGCGTGTTTACTGGCTTCTACTAGGCTGCAGTAGAAGCCAGGTCTGTAGCTATAGCAACCAGTGCTGGCAGCCTATATGAAGATTGACCAGGTCTGTAGCTAATGCAACCTGGAGGAGTGATGCAGCCCATACAAGAGGGATATCCAGAATAGGTTAGGACACTGTTAATGGACACATATTGCAAAGTGACTTGTTTTTGCAAGATCTTTAACATAAAAAGCAATCCTTGTAGTGAGACGACCCCTTTAAGAGTTGAAAGTACTCTTTTCCACAAGCACCTCTAGTGTAACACCTGGTGCGTGACATTACTTTTTGTATACATAGCATATGTCAAACAAGGACAATGATAATGATGAATGACTACAACTGGTACAGAGGGAGAGAGGGCCCTGCCGGCGAGGGCTTACAGTCTACAAGGGAGGATGAGAGAGACAGAAGGTGATTGGAAGGCATGTTTGTGAGGGACGTAGGGGCAGCAGGGTTATTGTAGGTTATAGGCAGTCCTGAAGAGATGGGTTTTCAGGTTGCTTTTGAAGCTGGTGAGAGTGGGGGAGAGTCTGATGTGTTGGGGAAGTGAGTTCCAGAGTATGGGGGAAGCACAGGAGAAATCTTGGAGATGGTGGTGTGAGGAGCTGATAAGAGGAGAGCAGAGAAGAAGGAGCAGAGATTGTGTGAGGGGAGGTTTCTGGAGATTAAGGCTGGTTCACACGGCTTAAATGCAGGGCGTAATTACGTCCCGCAATTACGCCGTGTGGGCCGGGTTTGGGGGCGGGGGGCAGCACCTCGCCGGCCCATAGACATGCATTACAGCGGGCGTAACCGCTGGTAATTCACATGTCAATTATCTCCCCCCGCGGCACATTCGCCGAGCAGGGAGAGGAGACGTAATCCATAGTTCTCTATGAGAACTGTGGATTACCGTAATGACTTGGACGTATTCCAGCCGTAATTTGCGCACTCCGGCACGTAATTTACGGACTGAAATACCCAATTTTAAAAAGCCGGGGGAAACGGCCTAAGAGAGATGTATTGGAGAGAGGCTAATGGAAAGCCTTGGGGCAGGGTTGTTTAAAATAAAAATTAATTTGCTGGGCAATTGGAAGCCATAAAGGGGTTTGACAGAGGGAAAGGGAAAGGGGGGAGTAGTGAGGAGAGAGGTGGGGCAGCAAATTAGGAGGTTTAAAGGGGAGAAAGAGTGTTAGACAGGAGGCCCAGAGAAGGGTCTTCCCATATTTAAATAGTCCCCCAAAAAAAATTGGGAATCTCACAAAAAACAAAGAGTAAATTTTTGAAAATAATTTCTATTTTGTCATAGGCAAACTTAAACTCTACAGTTCTCTATCTATAAAACACTAAAACAAAAATTTTATTATATTAACACAACCTCTAACGACTATTTAAAAACCCATATTCTAACCTCCAATATCTCCCTCTCTACTTTGAAAAATAGCTCCCCTTCATTATCAAGTCTGTGGAACCCCCCACTAACAGGAAAACCTTATATATACAGTAATACTAAATCCAGAAGGGTCCCAAGCCTACTTTTTTGGGCATCTCCCCAAACTAATGTACTTTAAAACAATAAGGTGTTTTTCAAAAACATCAGATACATAAAACATATAAGGTGTTCTTTCTGATGTTTAAGTTTGCCTATGGCAAAATAGTAATTGCAATAGTCTAGGCAGGAGATGACAAGGGCATCTTATTTTGCAGCATTTTCTCCATCCCTGCCTAAACATTTGCAAAACGCTTCATGTCACAATACATTTACTATATAATTCAAAGCAATAACTCTAATTAGTCACAAGTAAAAAAAATCACATTACTGAAGTAACCTAAATAAAGACTATATAATAATACCTAATATAAATGATCCTGAAACTGGCACAAAAGTCTACATGTTGTTAATAAATATGTTGTTCTCTTTTTTTTTTTTTTTTTTTAATATTATATTGGGAGTTTACTGCCATATTTGTATAAACAGAAAAAATAGATACAGGGAGCATGTGTTAGTATGCAGCAATACAACTGCAGCACAGAGAAAACCCAGACTAGATGTATGCGTACCCTGACTATGGCCAGGACCATGCTTGCTGTGGTCCTGGTTGTACTGGAGATGAGAATAAGCCATCCAGATCCATGTGCTCCCCTCTCTCCACTCTTCCCTCAGCTCTGGTTTTCCCCAAAAGGAATTTCAATCCTCCCGCAGGGGGGGGCAATGGTTACCCCCCAGGAAAGCAGAGAAGGGGGGCAAATAGCAGAGAAGATAGTGCAGGAGCACAGCCTGGACCCCAGCCAGAGGATCAGTGTATTCTAGCAGCAGGCTGAGGCAGTGCATGAGCTCCAGTGCAGAGGATCATCATCCCCAGCGCCCTTGACAGCCAATTTTGGGTTTGCTGCAGGTGAAGATCTGGAAGGGTTTGGGTGCGCTGAGCATTTCCCCTTTCGCTCACTATTATGGAAGTGGAGCCCTGATTAAAGACCCTCAGGGCCTTCCAGGGTCCTAGTACAATGCATATTTATAATTTTGATTTTGCTCGGCCAATACAGAACCTCATTGCTCAGGACTCCAGATCAATGTAATTGATGATCATTCCAAAGTGTGGTCCTACTGCAGTCTCCCTCCCCATAGAAGATATGGGGGTTTGCATTACAGGCAGACCCCAGTAGTTATCTGAAAAGTTCCGTATGTAGCTTTAAGCATAGGATGGCAGAGGGGTGAACTTTCCACTTGGATCGCCCGCTTTGTGACCATCAGTGTTTTCAGCACTGCAGTCAGACATTCAGTTCACTCTGCAGCATACGCTCGTATGTAATAGAGCCTAACCGCATGCATTTTCCTCCTGGAGTTGTGTGATCCCACACAGATGATGTCATCGGTGTTTCCCAACGACATAGAATTGGATGACGTCATGCCAGCTCTTCAAATAGAGCGAGGGCTCCATGAATAGCAATGGTGTCAGATTATGTTCTGTACTTGTTATATTGTTTTGTTACATAGGTTTTATGTCTTTACATATTTTATGGTAGAAAGTGCAGTGCAGCGGCAATAGTATTGTAACCAAAGTTCTGTATACATGAATGCAGAACGGAGTAATGGGTGATATGAATTCAATAGAAGATGAGTATATAGGTGTGATATGTAAAACAAATCTGTTTATTGCTATAATGCACTTGTTCTCTCTAAGTATATACTGTGTGTAAAACTCTAATAAATAGGGTATGCTGTGCATCAGTTCTACAAGTCTGTTTTTGTAAATTAACATATTGAATTTTACACTCTCTCATATATTATCATCGTGATAGAAATGAAAGTTTGTTATTTATATGGTAAATATATGTATATAGGTAAATATGGTAAATGGTAGTAGATTATACTAAAAGCATTAGCTGCATTTAAAATAAAGACACGCTAAAATGGTCCGGTGAGTGCCGCTCTGTTTCTTCCTATTGCTGTAGTAAATGGAGTAGGACTGGGCTGTTAGAAATTACATTGGATTTTACCTACTGGGCCCCCTCCCATCCTTGATGTAAGATCTGGTAGTGAGAGGTTATTTTGCTATATACCTTCCTATTGTACAGTACAATAGGCCATAGGCCGCTGTATCAGCTTGTCAGGCTGCTCGCTAGATCAGTATTGGCTGGCACCTTTTTCAGTTCTAAAGTTCACACTGCAAAGCCTTTGCCACTACAATCTGTAGTGTGCGCCGCACATCTGGAATACAAACTAGCCAAGTGACCCATCTGCTCCAATAAGTTCATACAGGGCAGTTTGGCCAAGTTGAAGCCTGTCTTGTAGCCTGGACACTTCCAGTGACGGTAATAGATGATCAGCAGGAATAAGGGAAGATATACACAGCTTCTTTTGATCTTCTTCCAGTCCAACATTTCAATATTGTCACAGGAATTACATAGGTAGAAAGCTACTTTAGTGCATCAGCCTCCCCATGAGCACACCAGGCCCCTATAGGATGCCTATGAGTGCTATGCTGACAGGCATAATACGCAATACACAAGAATTGCCCTTATTATATTAGTGATCAAGAAATTGCTTGGTGAAGTCTCCTAGTGAAAAAAGGGTCATGTGATGTTAAAATATAGAAAACATGAAATTAACTCAAAAAAACCTTCTTTGCCCTATTATATAAAAAACAGACAAACACATCATTGATATCACTGCATTTGTAATTACCTAGAGCAGGGGTGTCAAACTCATTTTAACCGGGGGCCACACCAGCCTCACGGCGTACCTTAAAGGGCCGACAAATTTTTGTTAGAACGAATACGTTGTAAATGGAACTTCCTCCCTTATACTGTTACCATTATGCCCACTGTATTTGCTATTATAATTAGCCCTTTGAGGGCAGCCAGGAAGAATATATAGCCCCCCATAGGTAGATAGGTACATATGACCCTTGTAGGTAGATAAGTGGGTAAAAAGCCCCCTGTAGATATACAGGTATATCTGCTCCATGTAGGAAGATAGGTATTTTTGCCCCCCTGTAGGTAAATATACAGCTCCCTGTAGATAGGTAGTTATATATACCATCTGTATGTAGATAGGTATACAACCCCCTGTAGATAGGTAGGTATAAGTGTCCCCTGTAGGTATATATGCCCCCTGTAGAGAAACAGCTCCCTGACTGTACTCATAGTCATATGCTTATTGCAAATGCAAAATGCAGGGTGGGCCTAGGAAGGGAAAAGGGCCCACCACTGCTGTTCATAACACTCCTCCTGTTTTATCTACTGCTACTACTAGTGTGCTATATCCAGGTATCCCTCCCTTACTGCATTGGTGAGCCAGGGAGGTACGGTGGACATAGGCAGCTAAAAGGTACAGGCACTGCTGAGGCACCATGACCTACCCAAAGACACTTCTGCTCTCCTTGCCTCTGCCTTCCCTGCACCAGCACATAGTGACCGAATAATACTGCCACCCCATGACCACATATCACCACCACATAGTGACCGAATAATATCGCCACCCCATGACCACATATCACCACCACATAGGGACCAAATAATACCGCCACCCCATGACCACATATCACCACCACATAGTGACCAAATAATACCGCCACCCCATGACCACATATCACCACCACATAGTGAGTGAATAATACACCATACCATTACTAAATATAAGCTGCGGGCCAGATCCGGCCCGCTGCCTTGTGTTGTTTGGCCCGTGGCTTATATTCAGTAATGGTATGGTATATTATTCACTTGTGTGTCACTTGTGTTTGACACCAGTGACCTAGAGTAACAAGTATTCATGTCTAAAGGGATTTTCCCACCAAAGACATATCTTTACCAATCTCTTGGATAGGTGATAAATGTATGATGGCTGGAGGTCCCACCACCGTAACCGCATTGATAGCTAAAACCTTGAGTCCCTGATCCTCCTCAGTGCACACATGCAGCGAGGAAGTCTTTTAATGGAGTAGCGGTCACAAATGTCCGCTACTGCTCTGTTCAAACTCTGTAGGGCTGATGAAGGTGGCGGAGTACTGTACATGGCTGACGTTCTATTCAAATACTTCCACGCTGTGAGTAAGAATGGAAACTCTGGGCCCCTGCTTTAGCGACTGGTGGGGACCCTGGTTGATCAGACGTTTATCACCTATCCTGCAGATTAGTGATAAATGTCTATGATGGGAAAACACAGGGAATGCCATAAAAAAGAACAAACTGAAAACAAAGAAAAACTGATCATAAAACTCCTATTTACTTCACAATAGTACCAACAAAAATGTTATCTCATTCTACCCAAAAAAATCCTACAAAATATAAACCTTCACACAGCTCTGTTGGCGATGAAAAAAATATTGTTGTGCAAAAACGTAATATTTTCTTAATCGTACTGAGCGTCAGAACATACTGTATAATTGATGTGGTACAGGGAATGCATAAAATGTAGAAAATGAAAAGACAGTGGCAGAAAAAGCTAAGTCTTGTTTGCTACAAAAAGAGTCCATGAAAGTTAATCAATGAATGAGAAATATAATGAACATTATTGATTTCAGAGTGTAGGAAAACTAGTCCAAAGTAGTATCTATCACTAAGGCTATGTTCACACGGCTTATTGCCGGCGTAATTTCGGGGACGTATTTCGCCCCCAAAATTACGCCGGCTGCCGTGAATACGCCGTGAATAAGTAGCATGTCACTTTCTCCCTGCTCGCCGTATTGTGCGAGCAGGGAGAGGAGACGTACTCCATAGTTCTGTAGGAGAACTGTGGATTACCGTAATGACCAGGACGACTTTCAGCCCGAAATGCGCGCAGTACGGGGCATAATTACGGACTGAAATACGTCCCAGAATAAGCCGTGTGAACATGGCGTTAAAAAGGGGGGGTTGTCGTCAAGAGGGCCATTTGCTCCCATAGGCCAGGTCCACACAGGGCAGATGGGTGAGGTTTTTGACAGCAGTTGTTGTAGCATGTCTTGTAGCCTAAGCCAGAAGTGAATCTATAGGGAGTATAAGCACTAAATATTAATGCATCAAAAACTGCAATGTGCAAACCTGGCCTTAAAGGGAAATTAACACTGCATCCTGCTGTCTACCAGATTTCATGCAAGGGATTCCCTTGACTCCTAATTACTGGTGGAGTGTGATCCACCAGAGAAATTGGCGCACTGGAGGGGAATTTGCTAGAATGCCATAAGGCCTTGATTCCAGATCATGCTTTGCATTTTGACGCCGTTTTTTTCTTCTTCTGTAGCTATAGCATCAAACTGAATAAGAAAAAAACGAATTAAGCTATTGACTATACATTTTCTCCCTGTAGCTTCCAATTCTGTTCTTGCACAGGGGCCTTCTACTTTCCGTATCTGCCGCTGTATCTCATGCACAAGGCTCGCAGAGTCCTTGCAGCTCTGTACACGGGCACCTTATTCGTTGCTGTGTGATATCTTCTATGGCCCATGTATCAAACTTAATGAATCTGGGCCGCCACTTCACTTTATGTGGCCCCCGAAAGCTTAGACACAGAGAACAGAAATGTACAGGTTCCAAACGCAGGAGGGGTGGCTCTCCACTTTCCCCGGAGGATCCAGCCAGCGCTTGGCAGAGGTGACGGCACCAGCACAGGGAGCAGACACCAACATGGATGCGGAGCTCCACCGCACACCTCCACACCACTCTGTTCAGTTACTCACAGGCGGGGACACAGTACTGACATCATATATTTTAGTTTTAGCCTACAATTACAATATTTGCTGCAGAAACTAAAACATAATTTTTAATATTTATCCATAAAAATATACACATTCTTTTCAAATCTATCAAACATTTACAACACATCACTTGATATTCTTTGGAGATAGAAGATATTATATTTACCAAACCAACTATTAGCAAAGTCAGAAGAACGGACTGAGCTATCAAGAATGGAGCCACTATCCATATATTCCTTTTTTGTCCTACTATGTATTTTACTTTGCCCAAGAGCGATTAATAGGACTAGACATCAAGATGCGGGGACACCCTTTCCAGGGTGGTCGCCCCTACCTGATAGGAAGGGCTTGATAGGGGGTAGTAAAGACTCCTTTTATATATATATATATATATATATATATATATATATATATATATATATTATATATTATATTAATAGATATATACTTATCTATCTCCATTATATAGCTCAAGAAGGCAGAGAGTACTAAGGTCACATCATCTTACTATGGTGGTCCGGTCACCTTGAGTGACACATATATTTTTTCTAATTTTGCTAGAAAAATATCTATATAATATCTTCTATCTCCAAAGAGTATCAAGTGATGTGCTAATCTGGTGACAAAAAAATATATCAGTGGAATTCTTTACATATATGCATGTTTTTATTAAAGGGGTTTGGCCACGATGTAATGTTGACGTGACGTGGGATCCTCCAAAATGGGTATTTAATCACTTTTCTAAATATATGTGATTACAAAAAGTGAAGACTCTGAGAGCTACAGCATTTCTCAATCCCCCTTAGTTACCTGAAAGTTTACATTAGACACGAACAGAGGAGCTGACAGGCCGGCGCTTGCCTGAAACACTTCTTATCTGATGACAGGGAAAATGAATGAGCTTCAAGGCGCTGGGGAGAAAGTGCAGTATATGAGCCTGTGTCTTGCTGTATAGATAATCCACTGTTGTAATGTTATGATTTCAGTTAAGTTTTGAGACACTCCTTTATTCCTCACTCTCTGCTCACCCCTCTCTCTCTCTCCCCTGCAGCCTTCATGACTCAGCATGATTTGTTTATATTCTACTCTGTGCTGATAAGGAGGTAAGGAACTCATGTCCTGGCAAAACCCCTTTAAGTGTCAGGTTGATTTGAAAACAATATGTATCTTTTATGGATAAATATTAAAAGTTATGTTTTAGTGTGTAAATAAAATATTCCTCTAAGGCCCTCCAATAGCCCTTTGAGGTCAACTATAATACTGATATATAATGAGTGTGACACCCCTATTCTAGGGGTATATAGCACTGTTCTACAACATCTGATGGAGCTTGCCACATTTTATGCCTATGAAGGTACAGTAGAGGCCCAGAGACTTCTCAGATGGCCACATTATAGAGATATACAGTCTTGTGCATGAGGTCTTAAAAGGGTGCTCCAAAACTTTTAAAAGCTCGTTAGCCATTAGAGGATGATAGGCAGTAGAAAAAAAAACCTAACTTTTAAACCAACTTGTTCTAGTGCTGCGGCCAGTCCAGGTGATTCCAGCAGATGACTTCACATGGACCTGCAGTCAATAACAGGCCTTAGCGATCTTGTGTGTTATAAAGAGACTACAGGCATGTCCCCACAGCACGGGTTTGCGGACGGTTTTCCAGGTGGTTTGCTGTTTTGCAGACCGTCTGAAAAACCAGCCGCAAACGAGCACTACGGGCTTCTATGGAAAACCCGTGCAGCAGTCCCCGGTTTGAAAAACCGCTGGCCGCCCGAAAAACATTGGGCTTGCACATTCTTCTGTCCGGTTTCCGGATGGAATATATGCATATCAATGTGAAGGGGGAGGGCTTTTCTCCACTAATCGCGAAGAAAAGCCGCCCCCCACGCGGCCGTGGGGACGGCACTAAACAGGACAAATACCGGTCGGACAAATCGACCGGTATTTGTCCATTGCCGTGTAAACGGGCCCTACTGCGGCCTGTGAATACCTGCAGGGTCACATGAAGAATAAATGGTGGCGTCATGGGCCGGGATCACTGGGACAGGGTGTGGCACTGAAATGAGCAGGTTTTAACGGTAATTTTCAGTGGCTTTTTTCTATTTCCTATCATCAATGACTAAAAGGTTTTTTAAAGTTTTTGAACACCCCTTTGATATAAGTGCAGCTCGGAAAGCTTCTTCAAATGATCTCATTGTGCAATATATGTTGCAATGTATAACATATTTTATATACATAATATTTATCCGGAAGGTAGGACAAATATGCTGGGATTTGTTTTATAAGAATTTGTAATATTTTAGTCTTTTGTCATGGAAACCAGTAATGAATCGGTCACCGTTTCATGAATCATGCAGAGCCAAGCTGATTGTGTCTCCACATTCTCTGTGATGAGTAGGTGCAATGAAAATCACAAATATAAATGAGCCTTAAATATACCAAAATTATGATGGGTTTGCAGTCCCCAGGTTTAGCAAGAATTGCAGATCTGAAATCTGTCATTTTGAATAATTTTTAGAAATCATATCATAAACCTCATGTAATCTAACATCATGATACAGTATTCCTATATGGTGGCCATGGCGGCTGTGGGAAGTAGAGCAATGTTTACTTTTATTAGATAAAGATATGAAATTTATGCACTAATTATCCATGACATTAAAACTACATGGCTAATATTGTGTAGGTCCCATGGGCTGTTCTCACCAATGAGGTATGAATTCCACAAAAATCTTAGTAGTAGAGTCCTGCTAAGTCCTGTAAGTTTTGAGGTGCGGCCTCTATGAGTTTTTTTCAGCACATGCCACAGATTGTCAATTGGATTGACATTTTGTAATACAGGCAGTCCTCGACTTACATCGTTCTGACTTACATACGTTCCCTAGTTACAAACGGAGCAAAAAGAGAAGGTAGAAACAGCACTGGGTTTTGAAAAGCTAGCTGAGAGCACGACCCACAGGCTGAACGAGGCCTGAAACAATGTCAAAAATAGAAAGGACAGCACTTAAGAAGAAAAAATGGTGTCTTTATTCCAGCAAGGTTTCGGCTCTGTTTAGAGCTGAAACCTTGCTGGAATAAAGACACCATTTTTTCTTCTTAAGTGCTGTCCTTTCTATTTTTGACATAGTTACAAACGGAGACTTATGGGGCGTGGCTGACACTTAACACTGAGTCACGCACCATGATAACCAAGTGCCAGCATGCCACAGCTGCACATGAGATACAGAACGTTAGGCCCCGTTCACACGGCTTATTCACGCCAGATTTGCGAACCGGATTGCGCTCGCAAATCCGGCTTGAATAAGGGGCGGGGGCGGGGCGCGGCCCGCCGGCCCCATAGACAATGCATTATCTACAGCGCGTCCACACTGTAAATTATGTGCATGTCACTTTCTCCCCGCCCGGCAGATTCGCCGAGCGGGGAGGAGCGACGGAATCCACTGTTCTCTATGAGAGCAGTGGATTACCGTAATTACTCCGACGGATTGGCGCCGTACTGCAGCGCATATCCGGCACGGAGTACGGCGCCAATCCGTGGACAAATAAGCCGTGTGAATGGGACCTTAGGTGAACTCTTCTGAAAAAGGGCACAGACAGCAAAACAAATGTAACAACTGCTCCCTGCACTATCCACAACTTAAAAAATATATTTTTTTGCTGGAATTACATTATATAAATATAAGGCCATGTCCCCACTGCACGGGTTTTTCGGCCGGTTTTTTCAGACCGCCTGAAAAACCGTCCCAAAATCAGCACAATTGTGCTCTATGGAAAACACGTGCAGTGGGGACTGCTGCCCGGGTATTCCATAGCGCCCAATTGTGCTAATTGCCGGCCGGTTTTTCAGGCGGTCTGAAAAACCGCAAACCGGCTGAAAAACCGGCCGAAAACCCGGTTTTGCCGTCGGATGGTTTTGCCGCCGGCGGTCCGGCGGCAATACATTGTAGAAGCACAATCTTCCGTCCGGTTTCCGGACGGAATCTGTGCTTCTCAATGGGAGGGCGGAGGGCTCTTCTCCGCTCATCGCAAAACAGGACAAATACCGGCCGGCAAACCGGCCAGTATTTGTCCACTGCCGTGGGGATGCGCCCTAACTGTTCCGATTTACATACAATTTCACCTTAAGAACAAACCTACAGTCCCCATCCGATTTGTAACCCGGGGACTGCCTGTATTGTGTTTGAGTCAAGCTTAAAAGGGGTAACGTTCCTCATATGAAGAGGCACTATGATGGTATGTGGAGACTTGTACGCCATATTCCTCTACTGAAATGTAAATATATTCAACCATTCCTGAACAATTCTTGCGTGTGTCAGGTGCATTATTCTGCTGAAAGAGGTCCCTGCCAGTAGGGAATACAGATGCCATAAAGCATCCTGATAGCATCTGTTTCAGATGTAAGCGATGCAAACGTATTTATCTCCCCACATGATAAAGATAACCCACATCATAAAAGAAAACATCTGTATCCATAGTTTCATGGTACTGTTCTGATGCTTACTTGCCCATTGTAGGCACTTTGGTGATGGACAAAGGTCAGTGTTGGCACGCTAACTGGTATCCGGCCAGGCAGTGCCCTTTGTTTTCTGACAGTTTCCTGTCATAGCCACCTTTTTAGCAATTTGTGCTTCAGTAGCTATTTTCTGGGATTGGACTAAACGCGCTGGCCTTCACTCTCCAATGATCCCTTGACGTCCATGACACAGTTGCTGTTTCACCAGTTGTCCTTCCTTTAAACACTTTTGATAAGTACTAACCACCGCCTAGTGAGGACAGCCCACAAGCCTCCTGTCATGGAGATGCTCTGACTTAGTCTTCTAGCCATCACAGTTTGATCTTTGCCAATGTCTCTGTAAGGGACCTGTCAGGGGCGCACAAACAGACACAGACAGTGTGAGGCCCTGACACTGGTCCCAACCCCTGTCCCTGCCTTTTCGGGTGCCCGACTCCTTAATAGGTCGGCCCCAACCAGAAGACTGAGCACTATACTGAATAGTGTGAGAACACAAGACACAGACAAACAATACAAACACAATATGGGAAGGTCAAGCAAGCCAAGTCGGTAACTATCGGGAACGCGGTACAAAGTCAGAAGGCAGAAAAA
Source organism: Phyllomedusa bahiana (assembly GCA_025379985.1). Classification (NCBI taxonomy): domain Eukaryota; kingdom Metazoa; phylum Chordata; class Amphibia; order Anura; family Hylidae; genus Phyllomedusa; species Phyllomedusa bahiana. Next base: position 134,901 of record JAODAL010004786.1, on the reverse strand, counting down.
TAAACGTGATCCAAGCAGAGTAAGGTAACCAGGGAGGCACAGAATAGAGAGGGTGAGAAATAGGCCAAAACAGACCAGTATAAACAGCAAGGAGAGGAGACAGAAGATCCCTTAAATACCTTCCAGGAGAACTAAGGACAAAGGCAATAGGAGGATGAAACGGAAGACCAGATAGGAAGGTAGAGCTGTCAATCACCAGGAGCAAGGAGCCAGGTTAACCCATGGAGTGCTGGAAGATTCCTGGCCCAGGCGTCGGACAGTAATCATTCACGTTAGCAGGGAAGAAAACCCAGTTCACACTAGGAAACACAAATGAGACACTATGTCAGAAACCATGGCTTACGTCGCATCAGCCGCGACCGGCGACCAGAACTCAAAGCTGGGGTTCTTTCTGGCATGATCATGACAGTCTCCCAGACTCTTGTCCGTTTTACTCTGCTTCCAGTACATTAACTTCAAAAGCTGGTTGTCCACTTTCTGTCTGATGCAGCCCGACCCTTTGACAACCCTCGTCCAAGACCTTATTCATTTAAAAGGGGTTTTTTTTGCCTCACTACATTGATTCATCTTCCCTCATCCGTTTTTTTTGCTTCATTTTTTTTTTGAATTCGCGAGTGTTTACGGGCTTCCACTAACTGCAGTAGACCGGGTCTGTACAAAAAAGAACCATGCGGCACCCTTTCAGAAAAGATCAAACGGTCTGTAGCTATACGACCAAGAGCTGTCACCCAAACAAGGGGGGATATCTAGGAATGGGTGGAAAACCTGTTAATGGCAAAATTTTGCAAAGTGACTTTTTTTTGAAAGATCTTTAACAAAAAAAGCAACCCTTTGAGGAGAAAACCCCCTTTAATTTTTTCAGTGTTTCTCATGTCATGGATGATCAGAGTTCAAGGATAAAATAGAAGTAAACACAGACAACCCCATCACTAACATATTTTGGGCAGCGTGAGGGGAGATTTTCACAAATTTATTTTAATTTACTGAAAACTCATGCATAAAGCATAGACTTATTTTAACAATAGGGAGAATTAATATTCATAGGGGGGACCCCTCTCATTTCACAGCGACATAGTGACTAGCATTGCTGTCTAACAGCCAATGGGCCTACGGCCGGCACATTTACGTTTTTGTATACCCCCTAGAATCTAGCAAAACCCACAAAGGGTGCGTGCCCACGGCAAAGATCAAATACCGGTCGGATTTTCCGATTGGTATTTTGTCTTTTTTGGCACATAAGGGGGCGGCTTTTGTCTGCGGTTTGCGGATTCAAGCCGTCCCCCTTCACACCCACATTTTCATGTTCTGCCCGAAAACCGTTCGGTAAGAATGAACATGTTCTAAATTTTTCGTTACGCCGGTGGTGTCAAAAAACGTCTGGCGGAAAATCCGTGCAGTGGGGACGCTGAAGAGACTTCAAAGACTGTAATGTTAAAGGTTGACAGTCGCTTTACAGACGGTTTTTAAAATTTGAAAACGTAAAGTAAAACCGACTGAAAACCCTGCAGTGGGGACAAGCCCAAACACACAAACTCCTTGAATGTTTTCCACAGGCCAACATGTAATCAGATCAAAATGTAACAAAAGATGTATAGCTTAAGGTGATACTAGGCCCTATATGTTTTTGATATAGAAATTAGCTTGTTAGCTTGTTAAAATGTGAAAAAACACATTTCTGAAGGGGCATAGACAAAAAACACTCATGCACCCCATAATACATTAAAGCAGTACAGGAATAAAGTACGCACTGTCCCGTAAGAGGTGTCTAGACCGCCCGTCACGCCTCATCTCACTAAACAGTAAGAAAAGTACGGACATCTGTACCGCACTGTCTGTAGATAGGCGCACTAGACCACCAACACGCATGCACCCCACTAAACATGTAAACAGTACAGGAAAAAATACCGCACTGACTGTAGAGAGGGGGCACAACCACCAATCACTGCATGGGACCTCACTAATACATTTTGAGCAGTACAGGACAGTATTCCGCACTGTACGTAAGAAGCGTACTAACCACCAACCACTGCTTGACCTCACAATACATGAAAGCAGTACAGACATCAATACCGCACTGTACGTAGATGGGGCACAGACCACCAATCACTGCATGCACCTCACTAATCCTTAAAAGATACAGGACAGAGTACCCACTGAAATGTAGGAGGCGCTATTAGATCCCCCTATCACTGAATGCACCTCACTAATACTTAAAGCATACAGGAATGTAGTAAGGGAAAGTAGTAGAGAGATGTACTAGACACCAATCACTGCTTTCACCCACAAACTGTAAGACAGACAGGACAGTATACCGCACTGTACTATAGAGAGGTGCTATTAGACGATCAATCACTGCATGCACTTCACCAATACAGATGTTTTACAAGTAAAGTGTTCTTGATAATTGGCTGCATCTTCCAGTCAGCCATTTTTCTCCAGATCAAAATAGTCTGTGACATGGTATCTTGAAACCACACTCAACATGCAATGTCCGAGCAATGAACATTGTATGCTGAAAATATTGTATCCTAAGGTCATTGTAACTTAAGTGACCATTGCATTTTTTCTTCCATCAGTAACAGAGCTGGACATATCTCAGGAGCCAGGTAACCTTTCCACCTAGATATGTTCTGCTATGACTTCCTGCACTTTCAGAAACGTCTCTGTGGCTCCTGAATGTTACAGTATTTTGGAATCCCAATTGTACAGTACTTGTCTCCAGCACAAATGTCTTGTGATTTACAGCACACATAAAAGAGTTTCGACATTTTACAGCCCATCATCATGCCTCCGGGGCCGGGCATCGTTACACTAAAACTAAAAAGTGGTGGCGAGTTTATACCTTTTATCCAGGAGTAGCGGGGCTTTGTGTATGATTTTATATTTCTGCAGTCTATGTCTATGCTTTTTATCCACATCTATAAGTGTGTGTCACTCAGTACTGAAGGCAATTTCCCTAGCAAACAGCACTATATTACTGGCCCTACAGCTGAACGTCCTATACTCATGCTCATGTAATACTATCTACCACAGCTGTCCTTCTGCCAGTTCTAGAGTTGTCCCATTAAACTTCTTTATTGAATTCCTTATTGTTCTGTTTTAGACATTTGTCTTGGCTCATCAGGGGCTAGTGAATCCCATGGTCGGTGTGTGAAACTCTAGGGGGCTGCAAGCCTATTCCTATGTATTGTGCTGTGATACATTGCAATTTGCACAGAACTGTATTCTTTCTGACATAGTTCTGCCCATATGACAGCAGATTTGCAGGGAGCCCATAGATCTATACTTCCCAACAGTCTTTAGAAAGGGGCAGGGGCAGCTGAAGATTGGCAAAGTTTGGGAGGGGGTCTGGGTGTATTTAGCATTCTTGGAAGTGTTGGGCATTTGAGAGCTGACCGAATTGGGTCCAGGGTGGAGTTTACATGTCCTGGGGTTATGTGGGTAGTTATGCCTAGGCTTAACCTAAACAGCAAGTAGATGTGTATAAGCTTTTGGTGATAGTATAGTCACATGATGAAGGTCCAGCGCTGCACCACATAGGAGTAAGAGTGCAGTAAAATTTAATAAGGGGAAATATGGGAGCAGGGCTGTAACTAGAATGAATAAGGAGCAATTTGAGATGAACACCTAATGACAATAAACTAAAACAGCAGCATAAGAAGTAATACTGTAACTAAAGATATAAATAATACCGCTATATATCCGGGAAGCCACATAGTAAGAGCTAGTAGAGCTATATAGGTGAAAACCTACAAAAAGGAACAATGTTCTTATACTTAAATGGGCTCCCTCAACCTCTAAGCCCCATAGTAGTCACTATGGCTGCTATGACTACAGTTACACCCATGCCTGGGAGTCTGTAAGAATACTGGAGGACTAGGCTTTGTGTGAAAGAGAAGAGCTTGGGGAGCACTCTGTGTGAGAGAAGGGCTTGGGGAGCACTCTGTGTTAGAGAGAAGGCTTGGGGAGCACTCTATGGGAGAGAGAAGAGGCTTGGGGAGCACTCTTTGTGAGAGAGAAGGGCTTGGGTTGCACTTTGTGTGAGAGAGAAAGGCTTGGGGAGCACTCTGTGGGAGAGAGAAGGGCTTTTGGAGCACTCTTTGGGAGAGAGAAGGGCTTGGGGAGCACTCTGTGGGAGAGAGAAGGGCTTGGGGAGCACTCTGTGTGAGAGAAGGGCTTGGGGAGCACTCTGTGTGAGAGAGAAGGGCTTGGGGAGCACTCTGTGTGAGAGAGAAGGGCTTGAGGAGCTCTCTGTGTGAGAGAGAAGGGCTTGGGAAGCAAACTATGTGAGAGAGAAGGGCTTGGGAAGCACTCTGTGTGAGAGAGAAGGGCTTGGGAAGCACTCTGTGTGAGAGAGAAGAGGCTTGGGGAGCACTCTTTGTGAGAGAGAAGGGCTTGGGGAGCACTTTGTGTGAGAGAGAAGGGCTTGGGGAGCACTCTGTGGGAGAGAGAAGGCCTGGGGGAGCACTCTGTGTGAGAGAGAAGGGCTTGAGGAGCGCTCTGTGTGTGTTGAGCGGCAAGGGTGTTGTGGTCTGATATGGGGCCTCAACTTATTTAGGACGCTTGCCTAAAGTCTGAATTTATTGAGAGGGTCTGGTCTGTGGTCTGGATTAATCTTGGGGTCTGAATTTATTTAGGTGTTTGGTTAAGGATCTTGTCAGGAATCTGCTTCATTTAGTGGCCTTGTTAGGTTTTTATTTGATTTTGTGGTTTGGCAGCAAACTCTGCAGATGTCAGGAGACATTATCCTAACAGTCTGGATTGGGTGGTGTGAGTCACTGGGTGTAATAATTATGTGCTCTGTGATGTGTCTCATCAGTTCAAAACTTAGACCGGTCTAACATGACTATAATATGGAGTATTTTAGGATCTGTATTAATTCGCATTAGTTTTCTACTGAATGTAACATAGATCACCACTGAAATTAGATTCCCTGGGTTGTGTGATGCAATATGCACTTTAAAATACATTTGTGCTATGGCCACATAAATCAGGCCCTAGATGCATTTCTTGTAATTGTGGCCTTGTGCTCTTTTTACATCACTGTGTGATCATTAATCCAGTATCCAGTAAAGCCATTCCTAGTGGAAACTTTTTGGAAAGTCCTGCTTATCGTTAATGGGTCTCCAGTCTGTGTTTGGTGCGTATGTTTTACTACTGGAATTGTAATGACTCATAGACAAAAGTAATATAACATTTATATAGCATGGTGCATGTTGTGTAAAAAAGAGAAAAAACGCCTCTGGATTTTCTTTTTTTCACCCCAGCCCCCTCAAAACGTTTTAATAAAGCAAAAATCAGTAAACATATATGTAATCCTAAAAGATGCCTTTTTTATTAAAGAGAACCTGTCACAGTTTATGCCTCCCTTGCTGAGGACAGCACTAGCTAGTGACAGACCTGCTGTTTCCAGCGCTGTGTCCCTTATTCTGTAAGATGCTGGAGTTTGAGTATTTAATGCTCAAATCTGCAGTTTTCAGCCAGAAAAAAGTCATGATCAGTTTTTTCATACCCGCCCACCTGAGGCTAGCCACGCCCACCTCAACCGATAACTCAATTACTTTGAATAGGTAGAAACATGTGAATAACTGTCAGTGGGCATGGCCAGCCTTTGGTGGGCGGGGCTAACACCTGCTCATGAATAAGATTTGAGCATTAAATGCTCTAAAACTACAGCATCTTACAGAATAAGGGACACAGCGCTGGAAGCAGCAGGTCTGTCACTAGCTTGTGAAGCCGTCAACAAGGTGGGCATAACCTATGTGACAGGTTCCCTTTAATTGCTCTCACTATGGGCTAGAATGTATTTATTTAGTTTATAGATGTTTTGTGGTGTTTTGTGTGTTTTATATATATATATATAAATTTACTATTATGTATATTGCATTAAGTGATGATGTTCGGAACATCATTTCCTACTACTGCATTCACTATAGAAGAGGCGGCTGGCAAGCCTTCTGTCTAACGCATATGCATGCTTCTCAAGATACCATCGCTGCTATAGTGTAGGCCCCCACTGCCCCCTTTCTGAATGCTGTGTCACACTTCTCTGTACAGTGTCATGTATTGTTTCAGGAAGGCTGTGGGTGGCTACGCTATCTGCTACGCTATAGCAGAAATGAGTTCTGGGCTAGCTTGAATGCATGGTAGTCAGCAGGCCGGCCAACGCTTCTATACAGTAGCTGCTCACAGTCCTCCCTGAATGCTGCGTCACACTATACAAAGTAGTGTGACACTGCATTTGGGGAGAGCGGTGAGCGGCTACAGTATAGCAGTGATAGGCTTCTAGCTAGCAAACATGCACGCTAGACAGCAGGCAGGCCGGGTCTTAAAGGGAACCTGTCACATAGATTATGCTCCCCTGACTGAGGACAGAACAAGGTAGTGTCAGACCTGCTGTTTCCAGCACTGTGCCCCTTATTCTGTAAGATGCTGGAGTTTTCGTGTGTTTAATGCTCAAATCTGCAGTTTTCAGCCAGAAGAGTCATTCGAAGAGTCCTTCAGAGTGTCAGTTTTTTTAAAACCGGCCAATCGGAGGCTAGCCCCGCCCACCTCAACTGATAAACCTATTACTTTGAATAGGTAGAAACATGTGAATAACTGTCAGTGGGCGGAGCTAGCCTTTGGTGGGTGGAGCTAACACCTGCTCATGAATAAGATTTAAGGGGTAAATGCTCTAAAACTGCTGCATCTTACAGAATAAGGGACACAGCGCTGGGAGCAGCAGGTCTGACACTAGTTTGTGCTGCCCTCAGCAAGGGGGGCACAACCTATGTGACAGGTTCCCTTTAACAGAAGACGTTCTGAACTCCTCTTACAATCATCTCCAAAGCTTCTCTCGTGCTTCCCCCGCACTCTGGAACTCGCTGCCCCAATACATCAAACTACTTTCAGTATCCTCAAAAGCAACCCAAAAACCCATCTCTTCAGGATAGCCTATAACCCTCCATAACCCTGCTTGTACTTGTTTAACATGTTACATATGTAACACCCCTTGAATATACGGCGTCCTGGAACTAATGGCTCTATAAAATAAATAATAACATCATCACTTACTGCCATACATATAATAGTAAAACTATATGTATAAAACACACAACAAACACACACAAAACATCAATAAAGTAAATAAATGTATGCTAGCCCATATTGAGCCTAGTTAAACGGGTTTTACCACAGTAACATTTCATGCCTGGTTTACCCTGCTTCAGCTTTCAGCGTGTTCATAAGAGGGCGTGTATGATTTGTTTGACCTGCATATCATGTGATCCAGGCTTGACATCACCATGTCTTTCCCCACCATGTCTTTGCTCACTCTAGTCAAACGAAGGTCTGTTGATGTAAAGAGCTGTGTGTAGCTACAATGTAGCTGAGTGGTTAGCATTTGTGCCTTTCATCATAGGGGTCGTAGGTTCAAATACGTGCAGGAGACATAGGTGAATTTTTTTTCTTTCTCATTGCATAGACCTGATAGAGTTTCTGTGTATTTGCACTGTTTGATTAATTACTAAGGAGTACAGCGGACAGGAGTACAATGGGGTTGAACACTCACTCAGCAGAGAGTGTGTGTGATTACTAAGCAGGGAAGAGACTGACAGTAGCTGCCTGAGGGGAGAGGTGATGTCTGAGCATGTGCAGCCAGGACTGAGGAGCTCTTGTCACTGGTCATATCCACCGGAGACGAGTTGTACACTATGGATCACTAAAGGGGCAGCTAAAACAAAAATGGTACAGAATTTCTAATCATGATTAATAGTGAACATTTTTATTATTTAATTTGTAATCTTCCCACATCAATTTTATTTTGTGGTAAAACTTTAATGAAAAAAAAATTACCCGGACAACCCCTTTAAAAAATTACGGCTCTTGGAATATGTTATCAAAAAAAGTGTTTTAAACCGGATTTCATGGTGCCAAAGTAGTAAAATTTGAAAGAAAATATGCATATTTGTATAACGGCGATTGCAATGATCTGTAGGATAAAGTTATTAGATTATTTGTACTGTGCAGTATATGGTGTAAAAGAAAACCCCAAAACTATTGGTGTTTGGAAGCAATGGGGCACATTTATCAAGGCAGATGTACGAAAATTCTGGTGCAATTTGCACCAAAAATAGTGTTGTACATACTTTACACCATGTTCATTAAAGGGGTTTTGCCACGAAGTGAGTTCCTTACCTCTTATCTGCTCAGGAGAGAATATAAACAAAGCATGCTGAGTCATGAACGGCTGCAGGGGTGAGAGGGAGGGGGGTGAGCAGAGAGCCAGGAAGAAGGGAGTGTCTGCAATTTTTAAACCCTCAAAAAAATTACATTAAAACCAGTGGTTTCTCAATACAGCAGACAACCTCATACACTGCACTTTCTCCCCAGCCACTTGCAAGCTCCTTCATGTTCCCTGTCATCAGATAAGAAGTCCAAACACGCAAGCGCAGCCAGATCAGCTCCTGTCAGTGTCCTGGTCGTGTCTAATGTAAACTTTCAGGAAACTAAGGGGGACTGAGCAATGCTGTAACTCTCACAGGCTTCACTTTTTGTAATCACATATATTTAGAAAAGGGATTAAATACCCATTTTGGAGGATCCCACGTCAACATTACATCGTGGCAAAACCCCTTTAAGGGCAACAAGTATGAACGGGGCAGCACCAGTTTTCTTTGCGCCAAAAGGCTGTTATAGCCCTGTTCTATAGTAGTATGAACAGTTACACTCCAAACCTTGGAGCAGTTGGCACCTGCCCTGACACCTTGTAATGCGTCAAAGATTTGAGGCGTCAGGGGGCACTGATTGGACAATGTCCCACTGTGCATTGACCCCCCCCCCAATTAGTAACACCCATCTGACAGATTCAGTCATAACTTATTAGAAGACAGAGCAGAGGAACAGCACAACCCAAAGATCTACGAGAAGATGCTCCAGAATTGGTATTTCATAGGGAACACAAGGATTTACTATACCCAACATATCAGGAACAGCCACAGGTCTCCTTTAAAGCTAGTAAAGCAGTTCAGTTCTGAGTGTCGTTTTTACTATTCTTACCAGAACAAATCCAGATGTTCATACAAACCTATCCATTCTGCTCCATATTGACCACTTCAGGCACATACTAGTGCATCTGATATCAATAATTTAAGTCCAATAGAGAAACCCATATATTGTATGGACTCATCACAGTATGAATTACAAGGTTTAATATAATACATTTGTGAGCCCTATAACAAAAAGATAGTCCTGGAGAATCCCTTTAATTTTCAATGATATTCTAATTTTTTGAGATGCACTAGTTCATCTATATGTATCTCAATGATTTCAGCTCCTTTTTATGATGTAGCAGTAATTTGATGTGCTTCTGCCTTATTTGTGGTCATGAAATACCATTTTGTTCAGAAATTCAGTCCATATTTTCCTTCCAGCCCTGCCCCTCTGAACTGAATGTTTTAAACTTTGGTAGTTTTATACTTTCAGTTCGTTTTTGGATTGCGTCCATTTTCCCCATAATGATTTGTTAGTAGCACAGTAACATGAAGACTCCCTGGAAAAAGTTTGTTCAGGGAATTTCCAACTATGGAAGTTGTGATGTGATGAACAGTACAGTGTTTTATTCGAAAAAACTTATGTTTTCCCTTTTCCCCCCTGGCTGGATACAAATGTATACCTTCACTGTCTTACTCACCCCCTTTCTCTTTTGTTGTTTGTTTTCAACAGGTATTTTAGATCAACTTTGGAGGATTTTGGGGGCTAATTTGGAGCCCAATATTTGATGTATGTTTTTTAATGTAATTAATTTTGTTTTAGCTTTACAATAATGCAATATATAAAAATCCACGCAATAACACCCGGCCACTTTATTAGTACACCATGCAGAAAATGGGTTGGCCCCCCCTTTTGCCTTCAGTACTGCCTCAATTCTTCGTGGATAGATTCAAAAAGGTGTTGAAAAACGATGCTAATTGGTCCCCAAGGGGCCCCAAAAGGGGTCCCAAGAAAATTTTTCCCACACCATGACCCCACACCACCACCTAAAACCGTTGATACAAGGCAGGATGGATCCATCTTTCATGTTGTTGACCCAATTTAAAAACCATCCGAATGTCGCAGCAGAAATCGAGAAATCTAACCCGGAACGTTTTTCCAATCTTCTACTTCCAATTTCGATGAGCTTGGCAAATTGGGCCTCATTTCTTGTTCCCTTTCTGAAAGGGGTGGCACCCGGTGTGGTCTTCTGTGTTTACCCATCTGCCTCAAAGTTGCCGTCTGTGCGTTCAGAGAGCTCTTCTCCCTACCTTGGTTGTAACGGGGGCTATTTGACACTGTTGCCTTTCATCACTCAACCGTCTGCCCATTCCCCTTTTTTCCCCTTTCAACAAGGCATTTCCGCCCAAGGACGCCGCTCACGGGGATGTTTTTTTTTTTTCGGAATTCTCTGAAAACCCCAGAGAGGTTGGCGGAAATCCCAGGGGGGGGGATCACAGTTTTCTAAAATACTCAGACCACCCCTTCTGGCCCCAACAACCCCACTTTCAAGGCACTCAAATCCCCTTTTCTTCCCCATACTGATCCGGTTTGAACTGGGGAAATTTTGTCTTACCTGTCTACATCCCTAAATGCACTGAGTTCCCCCAGTATTACGATTAAAAAATTAAGTGTTAACGACATTTTGGACAGGGACTTAATAAGTGGCCATGAGGTATGTAAGGGGGCGGGGCCACCCTATAGTTTTAGTGGTTTAAAATAAAGGTGGGGAGATATATACTCTTTTTGTATTAAAAAAAAAAGTTTAGGACATTGATTTTTATTGTATTTTTTTCCCTTTTTAAAAAGGTTTTTTCCCCCTGCCAAGCATTCCATCAATAGGATGCAAAACTGTGTGCTATCAGCAGAATACAGGTTCTTTTAAAGGGAACCTATCACATAGATTATGCCCTCCTTGCTGAGGACAGCACAAGTTATGACAGCCCCTGTTGTTTCCAGCGCTGTGCCCCTTAAACCTGTAAGATGTGGAGTTCAGGCATTTAATGCCTATTGTAGTTTGCAGCCTGTTCTGCCAAGAGGAGCCTGTGATTCATGAGAAGGGTTATCCACCCCCCACCCCCCCCAAACCCCACTATTCAACCTATCACTTTGAATAGTTAGGAACCTGTGAATAAATGGTGGGTGGGGTTAGCTGCGGGCCTAGCGCCAGCTCATGAAAAAAATTGGACTCTGGCAGAACAGGCTGTAAACTTCCAGATTTGAGCATTAAAGTGGTTGTCTCACTACATTGATTCATCTTACCTCAGTCCTGTTTTCTTGGTTTCACTTTGAATTCAGGAGAGTGCTTGCTAGCTTCTACTAGGCTGCAGTAGAAGTCAGGTCTGTAGCTATAGCAACCAGTGCTGGCAGCCTATCAGGAGAGATTAAGCAGGTCTGTAGCTATAGCGACCTGAGGAGCTGATGCCGCCCATACAAGAGGAGATATCTCAGAATAGGTAGGACACTGTTAATGGACATATATTGCAAAGTGACTTGTTTTTGCAAGATCTTTAACATAAAAAGCAATCCTTGTAGCGAGACAACCCCTTTAAATGCTCTAAAACTACAGCATCTTACAGAATAAGGGACACAGCGCTGGAAATGGATGTCTGCCACTAGCTTGTGCTGTCCTCAGCAAGGGGGGCATAACCTATGTGACAGGTTCCCTTTAAAAGATGTCTATAATCTGTGAATGGCATGTAAATGAGAAAACTAAAACTGTAGGTTGTAGTCAATTAACCATGTTACGGTTAAAGGGGTTGTCTCACCTTGCTGTCTCATAGAGCCACATACAGCTTCAGATTCATGCTTCCTCACTCTTTGTGGTTAGGCTGTGGGTGGTTTTATAGCATGTCAGCTACATATTACCAGCTCTTCTAACTGCAGTGACATAATAGCAGGAGATTTAATCTATAGTGCAAGGGGAAAACTATAATAACTACAAAAATTACTGAATAATGTCTTAGGGAAAGAATATTATATAAATGCTAAAGAAAAAAAATCCCCTTTTAAAATGTAACTTTTAATATATACGTTTAAAACATATTATCATATATAAGCATACTTTACACATATTGACAATGTTTAATACTCACCACCACCCGATAGTGATGTGTTTGAATAGCCTAGGGTAAGTCCAACAGATAGGATACAGTCACAATGGGATGGATACAAATAACAATAATAAATACCTACTGTCCCTCTAATTCTCACCCTAAGTCTATATGAAACGGAGCTCCTGCCCCGAAAAGAGCGACCCCGTATACACTCTAAACTGACCTCTCATCTAGCCCTAGAGCTCAAAGGGAGATGAAAAGGTCAAAAAGGACCAAATAAATATACAAGAAAAAGACCTAGACGCGTTTCACAGCAGGAGTTGTATATTCCTGTTCCTCAGTATGTCAAAGTGGCCCATACAGGGTTATGGGTATTCACAACGAATGGGGTATATCGGACAAGGTGCTGTCCATACTGCCAGTATGCCCCTGACAGTATTTTCAGTATAACACTGAAACCACTAAACATTCTATAATAAACTATTATCTAAAACATTAATACATTTATTAGTTAAAACTTCTATAATTTCTGTAAACACCCATTCTATACTAAAAACTGCTTTTATATAATTCAATACATATAAAAAGCGATTTATAAGATTAATCACATGTAAAATGCTGGAAGTGCCCTCTATTGGGCTTCATCTGAAACACATGTAAAATGCTTTCAGTTATACATATGTTACAGTGTGTGATTGACAGTAAGGATATGTTCACACGGCATGTTGACTCCGTGATGGGATACATTTTTTAGATGTGTGTTTCAGACCATAAGTGGATCCAAACACACATCTATTAATGTGCAGTGTGATTTACATTGCTTTCAATGTAAAATGCGCATCGGTGTTCAGACGATACGTGTTTTACATGCGTCTTTGTGATATGTCTTTCGGATCTGTTCAAAGAATTGTCATGTCAATTCTTGATCCGAAAGACACAGCAGACGCCCGACTTAAAGGGGTTGTCTCGCTACAATGATTGGGTTTTAATTAAAAGATCTTTAAAAAACAAGCAGCTTTGCAACATATGTTCATTACAAATGTCCTACTGATTTTGAGTTATCCCTGTTAGTAGTAGTGCATCAGCTCCTAAAATCACTATAGTCACTGACCTGTTGATCTTTATCTCACTGGCTGTCAGGTATGATGACTCATCACCTTCTGAATACAGGTCTGAGCACAGAGCCCCTCCTGCACAGTATGCTTCTGTAGTGGAGGGAGGGGGAGGGCTCTGGCTTCTGTGTCTGTGTGGATTAACCCTGTGTTTGCCTGCTCCCTCTTGCTCTCTACACAGATTGAGTAGAGACGAGATGAGGCTGATCTGTAGTCAGTAGATGTGACAGCAATGAAGTGTGTTACTATAATCACATGTGTCTGTGGAGCTCTGACTATACTAATAGAACAGATCAGGGGGGCATGTGAATGGTTCATGCTCTGCTGTATTAGTGATACATCATGATTATAGTAACTCACTTCACAGCTGCCCTGTGTCTGTTCTGACAGGATTTGTTTGTTGTTGCTGGAGATGTGGAGATTTGTATGCTAAGCAGGGAGTATAGGAACACTTACATCCCCACCTGTTCTGCTATTAGCATACACAGCTTCACAGACCTCTCCACACTCATAGATCAGCCCTCTCCTGTCTTCGTGGAGCTGACAGTGCAGCTGATCCAGCAGTGAACAGCAGACCTAGGCAGGCACACACAGGGTTAACTCTGGCAGCAAACCCCCTCGCCCTCCCCCTGCTGTATAGAAGTTATGGAGGAGAGCTGTCTGTGTGCTGAGGGGAGGGGGGGAAGAGGGAGGAGAAGAGGCAGACAAGAAGCACGCCCCTGAATTCAAAAATCCTTTGCTGCCAGAAGCATTGAAGTGGGCTGAAAGCCTGTAATGAGACAACTCCTTTAAAACTATAGGGTGCGTTCCTTCTGCAGCCAAACACGCAGCTGTGTGTTGGATACATGTTGGATGTGATTTACGCAACGCTTTTGGATACATTTTTCAGATCCAAAACGGATCCAACACGCCGTGTGAACATACCCTTATAGCTACTTATCTCTTGCAACATTCTAACCACAAATTGAGGTTGACACAGGGAGAGCATTGTGACATAGTAGAAAGACAAACATTGAACAGTAGGATTGACATTGAGAAGCTTCTGTTCTTCTCTATAGAGATACAATTAGCTCATTGAGTTGCTTTTCTAATGTAAATTTTTTATGTTAAAAAAAAAATTTTGTACAGATTTTTATATTTTTCATTTTTTAGAATAAAAATATTTTTGGGATATTCTATAATTGAATATTCATTTTAGATTATATAATTTATTATTAATTTTATATAGTTTTATAATTATTATAAATTACTTTTTATTATTTTAGTGGTATAAGTTGAGAAATAATTGATATTTTTTGTTCTAATGGCAAATCTGGTCTGGCTGTTTGAACAGTTATTCCACATTCATAAATGTGTTTAATCCTACGAATGTAGTGTGACACACCCAGAATGCTACAAATCTTTGGCACATACAAAAGTGTCGGGCAGGCACAGAGTGCACCAAAGTTTGGAGTATGATTTTTCATACATCTATAGAACAAGGCTACACCTGCTTTTTGGCTCAAAGTACACAAGAAAACTGGCGCAGTCCCGTTCATACCGGTCACCCTAAGGCTATGTTCACACGGCTTATTACAGAACGTATTTACATCGGATTGCCGATGTAAATATGTTCTGAAATCAGTTGAAAATCAGTTGCAAATAAGTGCCACTAAGTGTGGCACGTATTTGTAAACTGATTCCCGACGGGATTCACCATCTACAATCATTGTAGGTGGTGAATCCGTCCATAAATAATTGACATGCACATTGTTTTTCCGTCCGGATTGCCGTCGTCAATCCGCGGCCGCAATCCGGCACGGAAATACGCAAACGTTGTGAACACGAGCCGGATTTTCTATTGAAATCAATAGAAAATAGGCTGTGACTTGTTTCTGACTGATTTGCCGACGGATTGACGATCGTCAATCCGTCTGCAAATACGCGGCGAAATAAGCCGTGTGAACGAGACCTAATGGCGACATGTCCCAACATGACAACGCCAGGTTTTTGGTCTATTTTGCGCCAAAACCACTTTTGACGCCATATTCTTGTTGTAAATAAAGTGTCGTACACCAAAACTAAGCGAATTAGACCCGGCACGAACACTTTGTTTTGCGCCTAAAAAATGGTGCGCTGTGCGCCCCCGTCGCGCAATGCGCCTATTGAGGTGCATTACATATGTTATGCGCCTCCTTTGGGCAATGCGCCTCCATAGGCGCATTACATATACTACCAATGATATATTATGCGCCTCCATCAGGCAATGCGCCTCGATAGGCGCATTACATATACTACCAATGATAAGCCATGCGCCGCGAGTTGCACAATGCGTCTTTTTTGACACGATGCGCCTTTTCCGCCGCATTAAGTTTTCTATGCAAGATACACCTGACGCCAATTTTTAGAAAGTATCGGACTTTCAGGCGCACTTTTATGGCAATCTAAAAATAGTGACTGAGGTCTTCATTGACCCAACAAATTATTCTTATTTAATCCAGAAACTGGTGTAAATAATAGTGGAAACCTACCGTAGGTCACCTCATCGTAGACTTAGACTTTAATATGCTGCACATGGGTAGACAGAGATGCACCAAATCTATCAAGAGGAGTTCTCTTCTGAATACATTTTCTGCACTTACCCCAGCGCACTCTGTATGAAGACGAGCATGTGGAACCTCCGTCTTATGAATTCTGTTAATCGTTTCGTGCCAGCCTTTGTCTGTGGTCCATTGACAGACTACACTGTACCATAACCACCATTCTGTAATTTCCTTACTATTTTTACTTTTTTTTTGGGTTTATACTTTAAATGGAAAAACTCTTTAGTATTATCTCTAGGATTATTTCTTGTTTAGCAGTCGAAAGAGCTCAATTACTGTCAATGCAACTTAAACCCAAGACATCTACAATCTATTTCCAGGAATAAATCCTGATGACGCAATGAGCGTTTCAAGTCGATAAAAGCATTAACTCTTAATGCTACCAAATGCTGGTGGTTACATATGGATCTACAGAGAAGCCTAAATCAGAGACATAGTTTAAAGTTTTTGGGACTTAGTAGAAAATTTGAAACAAGATGCTCATCTACCATATGTCCTTTGCAAAATTGGCATCAGTTTATGTGACAGAGGGTTCTTTGGGGTCCTTCAGGCACAAGTGTTCAGGTGTGACCAGGTCCATTTTATCCAATGGGGACACAAGGCAGTTGTCCTGGTGCCCCACAAACAAATGGTGGTGAATGTATGTCCTGGGAATCTAGGGCATATACCCTGGATCTCTGGGCAGCACTGTTTATTTACCTATTTGTGTGTTCTTAGGAGGTGCAAATGGCTAAAAACTATGATGGAACCATCTGCTCCCATGCCCTGCCAATTAGTCTTGTAGGCTGCAGGCTGCATACAAGACATCAACAGGGTGTCTTGATGTAAATGGTGTAACAATATGGGTGTGTTTGGAGGTGCTTAGAGGCATGAGGTGTCATGTTTGGGGGTAGCGAAAGGCATGGTGTGGTTTGATGTCATGTGTTTGGGCAGGGCCCACCGCACTGCTATCCCCCCTGTTAAGACAGCCCTGGGTGTGTCTGCTACGTCTGCACCCTGTGTAGCTGCATCTATGACCTAAATAATGATAAAACAGTTGCTTACCACTTGAATTCTTAAATGGGTTTTCTCGCTACAAAGATCATATCTTAGATTATGGAGACAGTAAAATTGTAATTGGGTTGCATTACCTCAGTCACTTGGTTTAGCAGATATGAGCTTTTCTATGCATCTGTGTTCTATTTCTGCTGCTGCTAGTCGGGACACGCCCCCTGGCCGGATCCTGCCCATTAGGCACGCCCCCTGCACTGTGATTGGCTGGCTGACATTTCATTCAGCCTGTTGGGATACGCCCCCAGACAGGAAACTCCCCGGACACGCCCCCTGCGCTGTGATTGGCTGCCTGCACACTCTGTGTTTACTCCCCTCTGAGCTGTTAAAACCGAAAGTAAAACCAGCTATGTGATAGGGCTGCTGGCTCTATACTCATCTCCCAGCTCTAATGTGAATGATCTAATTACTGGCTGTTTAACTCATAGATCCCCTCATATAACAGTCTTATGTCCTGTGTTCCCTCCATATAAATAACACAGTCACACAGTCTCCTGCCTGATAACAGAGGGGGAAGAATGGGGGGCAGTCTGCATTCCTCACATGTGTTTCATCAGTTCAGGTTGTGTGTATAACTGGTTATAAAAACACATGGAAATCTCCAAAGAAGCATTTTATGCTATCTACAATATATGAAAAAACTTTGAGATTCTTGGTCCGCATGTATTTGGCCAAAACATGCTCAAGCCCCTCCCGGCTTATAACGGGATCTCAGTAGGGTGGTCCTACTCTATATTATCTCTCACCTGGGTCAACTTCAGACCTCTCACTGTGCCAAACGGCCTCCAAAATGCAGAGAGAAAAATAAAAAAAGCACCAACCTTTCAGAGCATAGTGCATTGATATAACAGCCTGTGGAGGTGGGCGGTGCAGGAAACCAAAATGGAGGTATCTACTTCTCCTTATATAGTTTAAAAGCAAATATGTGCCAAATACAACGTATAGTTCTGCACAGAAAAACATTTCTGAAAAAAACACTGCGAACCTGGGTGCCACTGGCATGGCTGCGGCACATATACATATGCACACAGTCCAATACCAGTGGCACACCCCCGGAAGTCGATACCTCCATTTTGGTTTCAAGCACCGCCCACCTCCACAGGCTGTTATATCAATGCACTATGCTCTGAAAGGTTGGTGCTTTTTTTATTTTTCTCTCTGCATTTTGGAGGCCGTTTGGCACAGTGAGAGGTCTGAAGTTGACCCTGGTGAGAGATAATATAGAGTAGGACCACCCAACTGAGATCCCGTTGTAAGCCGGGGTTGGCTTGAGCATTTTTTGGCCAAAAACATGCGGACCAAGAATCTCAAAGTTTTTTCATATAACTGGTTATAGCACAGCAAGGAGCTTGTGCAGCCTGGAGATGAAGGCTCTGCAGACATAAGAAGCATGCAGGAGGCTGTATAGCTGTCCAGACATCCTTCCTCTTCCCCTGCTTCACACAGACTGATGATGTCACAGCTCTTCAGTGAGGAGAGACACGCCTCCTGGCAAGAGAGACACGCCTTCTGAGAGGAGAGACACGCCTCCTGGGAGGAGAGACACGCCTGCTGAGAGAAGAGACTCGCCCCTGGATTTCAAATTCAATCTCATAGAATTAGCTGAAGAGCATGAAAAATTCAAACGATAAAATCCCTTTAATTCTGTTTAGTATATTTAGAGGGTGGTATCATCATGCTGAGCCTGCTTTTCACAGCCAGCTTCAGGCTCACACTTCCTGTTCAGGCTGTGGGCAGTTCTGCAGCAGTGACTGACATTTCAGCTCTGCTATTTATAGCTGAGACTGTTAGAAGGACATTGCTAATAGAAGGATGTAAACAGCAGGGCAAAAGGCTACAGAGCTCTAAAGGGTTAAAATATGTCAGTAAGAAACATAAAAAAGCTCCTATGCCACTAATAAGCAGCAATAGTAAGTGATGTCATCATCCTGACCAGGGCTGCCAGAGTCTGTTAGGGAAGAGAGAGGTAGTTGGTAACTGGGGAAGCTTTTGTGCTTAGATTTGCCTAGTTCGGAGAGGGTCTGTGTTCCTGTTCTCATTTCTTGTTTGCCCACTGCATTAAGTCCGGCAACTGACTCACTCTCTGGTATCCCAAGGCATTATGGGAAAGGAGCTGAGAAGCTCAAGCGCCATCTATTGGATGTAACAAATCCTTAATTTGCTTCAGACTCACAAACTCCACAAACCTATATGGTGTTCTGCCCAAGGAGAGATGTTCCCCTTTCTGAGTCTCCCTCTGGTAGACAGACTCATTTTAGAGGAATGCTTGAGTTAAGACATATAGAGCATGATGCTAGCAAAACTTCAGTCACTGAACAAACAGCAACACTGCCAGTCTCCACTGGAGCACAGAGATCCAGCTGTGCCACCTTCTTGCTGTAGCACATGGTGCTAAGCAACAGACTGCACCTATTTGGGTCACTGCTTAGCAAATACCACCCAGTAAACTAATTTATTATGATCTATAAAGAATTCTCTCAAACATTAGAACATGACGTGCACTGTAATCCATATTCATCTTTTCACTTTTAATGTGAAATGTTGTTCAATTCTTCCTGATAAATAACATTATTTTATATGTTTAGATACCTTACTCCAGAGAACAGCTGCCTCAACTAGAATTTTAAAGGGAGCCATCTCATTGAAAATGTGGCCCAACTTGCAGGCACCATGTTTTAGAGACAATTGATATATAGTTTTATACACTGCTCAAAAAATAAAGGGAACACTAAAATACTATATCCTAGATCTCAATGAATGAAATATTCTAGCTCCAATTCTTTATTCATTACATAGTGGAATGCGTTTAGAACAACAAAACATAAAAATTATCAGTGAAAATTAAAATGAATATCCCATGGAGTCTGGATTTGGAATGACACTAAAAATCAAAGTGGAAAATTAAATTTCAGGCTGATCCAACTTCAGTGGAAATGCCTCAAGACAAGGAAATGAGGCTCAATAGTGTATGTGGCCTCCACGTGCCTGTATGACCCCCTACAACGCCTGGACATGCTCCTGATGAGGCAGTGAATGTTCTCCGGCGGGATCTCCTCCCAGACCTGTATTAAAGCATCAGTAAAGTAGGCAATAAAAAACAAAAAGAAAGCGTTTCCGCTACTAAAACAGGAGGGCAGTGAAAAGGCACAAAAAGAGTATAAGGAAAAAAATAAAATATGTAAAAAAATGATTAAGGTAGCAAAGCTGAAGACAGAAAGACGTATTGCCATAGAAAGTAAAAGTAACCCCAAAATATTTTTTAACTATATAAATAGTAAAAAGATTAAAAAAGAAAATGTTGGCCCTTTGAAAAATACTGAGGGAGAGACAGTAGAGGGCGATGAGAAAAAAGCAAACCTATTAAACAATTTCTTCTCCACTGTATTTACCGAGGAGGATGAGCTTCCTGTTGATGAGCAAAGGGAGGAGGTAAATTCCAACTTAAATGTTTCTTGTCTAACCCAGGAAGAAGTGCAGCTCCGCCTTAGGAAGATTAAAATAGACAAATCCCCAGGCCCTGACGGTATACACCCGCGTGTCCTAAGGGAGTTAAGTAATGTGATAGATAGGCCCCTATTCTTAATATTTATGGACTGTATAATAACGGGGTATGTCCCAAAGGATTGGCGCATAGCAAATGTGGTGCCAATATTCAAAAAGGGGTCAAAAAGTGATCCAGGAAATTATAGGCCAGTAAGCTTAATATCTGTTATGGGTAAAATGCTTGAAGGTTTTGTAGAGATGTTATCCTGGAGTATCTCACTGAAAATAAATGTATAACGCAGTTCCAGCACGGGTTCATGAAGGATCGGTCCTGTCAGACTAATCTCATCAGCTTCTATGAGGAAGTTAGTTCTAGACTGGATCGGGGTGAGGCACTGGATGTCATATATCTGGATTTTTCTAAAGCATTTGATACTGTTCCACATAAAAGGTTGGTAAGTAAAATGAGAATGCTTGGACTGGGGGAAAATGTGTGCAAGTGGGTAAGTAACTGGCTCACTGATAGAAAACAAAGGGTGGTAATTAACGGTGCATACTCAGACTGGATCCCTGTTACTAGTGGGGTACCACAGGGCTCAGTATTGGGCCCTATCCTCTTTAATATTTTCATAAATGATCTTACACAGGGATTGCACAGTAGAATATCGATCTTTGCAGATGATACTAAGCTCTGTAAAGGAATCCACACAATAGAGGATAATGTGTTATTACAAAGGGATCTGGATAAGTTGGAGGCCTGGGCAGGGAAATGGCAGATGAGGTTTAACACTGATAAATGCAAGGTTATGCACATGGGGAGGAAAAATCCATTACATGATTATATGTTAAATGGAAAAACACTGGGTAAAAGTGACATGGAGAAGGACTTGGGAATCCTGGTGGACAGTAAACTTAACTGTAGCAGCCAGTGTCAGACAGCAGCAGCCAAGGCTAATAGGATCATGGGTTGTATTAAAAGGGGCATAGATGCACATGATGGGAACATTATTCTCCCACTATACAAGTCACTGGTTAGACCACACATGGAATATTGTGTACAGTTTTGGGCACCAGTGCACAGGAAAGACATTGTAGAGCTTGAACAGGTACAAAGGTGGGCAACAAAAATAATAAAAGGACTGGGTGGACTACAATACCCAGAAAGATTAGCAAGGTTAGGGTTATTTAGTTTAGAGAAAAGACGGCTTCGGGGGGACATAATAAATATGTTTAAATATATTAAGGGCCAATATAGAGATCTCGCTAAAGATTTATTTATACCAGGACTGTATCTAGAACAAGGGGACATCCTCTACGTCTTGAACGAAAGTTTCTACATAAACATAGAAAGGGATTCTTTACTGTTAGAGCAGTGAGACTGTGGAACTCTCTGCCAGAGGAAATTGTCATGGTGAATTCACTAACAGAGTTCAAGAAGGGCTTGGATGCATTTCTGGAGCGTGATAATATAACAAGTTATAGTGACCAGGATTCTGGAGAAGGGTCTGGATACATTTCTAGTTGTAATAATATAACAAGTTATAGTGACCGGGATTCTGGAGAGGGGTCTGGATACATTTCTAGTTGTAATAATATAACAAGTTATAGTGACTAGGATTCTGGAGAAGGGTCTGGATACATTTCTAGATGTAATATAACAAGTTATAGTGACTAGAATTCTGGAGAAGGGTCTGGATACATTTCTAGATGTTATATAACAAGTTATAATGACTGGGATTCTGGAGGGGGGTCGTTGATCCAGATATTTATTCTGATTGCCAGATTGGAGTCAGGAAGGAATTTCTTCCCTAACATGAGGACAATTGGCTCCTACCTCATGGGGGTTTTGCCTTCCTCTGGATCCACACTTTAACACTTTAGCAACACTTTAGCAAATGGGCTGAACTGGATGGACGTATGTCTTTTTTCGGCCTGACAAACTATGTAACTATGTAAACTCCTGGACAGTCTGTGGTGGATGGAGCAAGACATGATGCCCCAGATGTGTTCGATTGGATTCAGGTCTGGGTGACAGGCATGCTAGTCCAAAGCATCAATGCCTTCATCCTGCAGGAACTGCTGACACACTTCAGCCACATGAGGCCTAGCATTGTCATGCATCAGAAGAAGCCCAGGGCCACTGCATCTGCATATAGTCTCACAATGGGTCTGAGGATCTCAGTCGGGGTACCTCTGGCAGCACATGGAGGGCTGTGCGGCCCTCCAAAGAAATGCCTCCCCACACCATTACTGACCCACTGCCAAACTGGTCGTGCTGGAAGATGCTGCACGCAGAAGGACATTCTGCACGGCGTCTGCCAGACTCTGTCACGTCTGTCACATGTGCTCAATGTGAACCTGCTCTCATCAGTGTAGAGCACAGGGCACCAGTGTCGAATCTGCAAATCTTGGCAAATGCCAATCATCCTGCACCGTGTTGGGCTGTAAGCTCAACACCGACTTGTGGATGTCGGTTTCTCATACCACAATCATGGAGTCTTTTTCTGTCAGTTTGAGCAGACACATGGATCTTAGTGGCCTGCTGGAGGTCATTTTGCAAGGCTTTGGTTCCTCAAAGGAGGAGGTAGCGGTCCTGCTGCTGAGTTGCTGTCCTCCTACGGCCCTCTCCACTGTCTCCTGGTGTACTGGCCTGTCTCCTGGTATCTGCTCCATGCTCTGGACCCTATGCTGACAGATACAGCTAACCACCTTGCCACAGTTCACATTGATGTGCTATCCTTGATGAGCTGCACTACCTGAGCAACTTCTGTGGGTTGTAGACACTGCCTCATGCTACTTCTAGGGGTGAGAGCTACGAGAAAATGCAAAAGTGACCAAAACAACAGCCAAAAAGGATGAGAAAAGAGACAGGGTCTGTGGTCACCACCTGCAGAGCCACACTTTTATAGGGGTTGTCTTGCTAATTGCCTATCAATTCTAATTGTTGTATGTTCCATTTGCACAACAGCAGCAAAAATTGATTTACAATCAGTGTTGATTCATAGATGGACAGATTAATTCCACAGAAGTGTGATTGATTTGGATTTACATTGTGTTGTTTAAGTGTTCCCTATTTTTCGATCAGTCTATGTAGTTAGATATGTTTAGTTTTGTTTGAAAAGATTCATTAGAACTACTCATTTATTTATTTCTGAGCCCCGTGTGGGGTCTCACTCAATGATTGACAGCTGTCGCTGTAAGTACACTCACAGGCGCAGGCTATCAATCATTGACTAGGACCGCCCACTTGACCACTAAGCTCATAACGAGCAGAGATTTGCACAAATAACATGTTTCTGTACAAACTGGGGTCTACATAAATTATACCAAACCTAGTCATTACTAGTGCATAAGTCTTGTGGTAAAAGGGAATTTTTTTCTCACGTGTGATTTTTCTAAATGAGCTTGGGTGAAGGATGTTTACTGAAATAATTAATATTTTATCAACGTAAGCCTTGTAAAACATTTGTTGTGTTCTCAGTTATACCTCTGTGTTTTCCCTTGTGTTTCAGCATTGGCTTCAGTTGAACTTTAATATTTCAGGAAAATACATGCAGCACATTAAAATGCCCAGAGAAAATATTACAGCTGGCAAAATGCATTCCCTGTAAAAATGAATTGTATGTCATTTAATGTACAAACAAAAAACAGTGGAACAAATGTAAATATTCTGTTTTGCAAATGCAGAAAGTTAAGATGGCCATGGGCATTGCAGCCTTGCTGCCAAATCTCACCAAGGTCTTCGTAACAACAAGCAAATGTCTATAAAGCCTGCCAGACCCTTGAGTGAAGGCTGTTGGTGGGATACACCTCCAACTATTTTTTTTTTTCCTTTCAAATGCCATGAAGATAAGTTCTACTAGAGGTGCCTTCTCCATTAAATATACATTTATATTTAGCAAGTTGAGACTGAAAACTGTTGCTTTTCTCACTATGGAAACAACCCAAACTCTTATTGCTGCTCTTATTGTTTCTCATCTTGACTACTGTAACTCCCTACTTGTTGGTCTCCTTCTCTGTAAACTCTCTTCTCTCCAATCTGTCCTGAATGCAGCAGCCAGGCTTGTCTTTCTTTCCAGCCACTATACTGATGCCTCTACCCTGTGTCAGTCACTGCACTGGCTGCCTATTCAGTTCAGAATACAACATAATCTAATCACTCTCACCAATAAAGCTCTCCACAGCGCTGCACCCCCCTACATCTCCTCCCTCATCTCTGTCTACCATCCTACCTGGTCTCTCCGCTCTGCTACTGATCTAAGATTACACACCTCACTCATCCGAACCTCCCATGCCCGTCTCCAAGATTTTGCACGTGCTGCTCCGGTTCTCTGGAACATGTTACCGCATGTGATCAGGCACAATCACAACCCTCATAATTTTAAGTGCGCTCTGAAAAGTCATCTTCTTAGACAAGCCTACCAAGATCCCTAATTGTTAACCCCCCAAATTCTGTCATACATTCATCACTTCCTAAACTTTGGCACCCACAGGCACTTACCTGTATATAGATGTATGGTTGGGATGGCAGGTTCATCCCCTTTTTATGTATACTGCCCCATATTTATGTAACATGGCTGGACCATTGTAAAACAAGCACTTGTCACCCTTTGTTTCACCCATACACCCTGATAGATTGTAAGCTCTTGCGAGCAGGGCCCTCACACCGCATGTCTGATTTGTAAGTAGCTTTTCTATAATGTAATGTCTGGTTCGTCTGTGCTTATACCCTCTATATTGTAAAGTGCTGCGGAATATGTTGGCGCTATATAAATAAAGATTATTATTATATAGGCTATAACCTAGAGGCCAGCCCCTGGTTGGTTGGTGTTCTATTTAGTACCTTATATTGATGTCCCTCTTGCATATACAGTGGGGGAAAAATATTTAGTCAGCTACCATTTGTGCAAGTTCTCCCACCTAAAAAGATGAGAGGCCTGTAACTGACATCATAGCTAGACCTCAACTATTAGCGACAAAATGAGAAAACAAATCCAGAAAAATCACATTGTCTGATTTGGAAAGAATTTATTTGCAAATTATGGTGGAAAATAAGTATTTGGTCAATAAAAGTTCATCTCAATACTTTTCTGTAAGTCTTGGTTGGCACACCCTGTTGCTGGTATGTTGGCCCATTCCTCCATGCAGAGCTCCTCTACAGCAGTGATGTTTTGGGGCTGTCACTGGGCAACACGGACTTTCAACTCCCTCCAAAGGTTTTCTATGGGGTTGAGATCTGGAGAAAAGCCCTCTCCCTTCGCATAGACTTGCTCATATTCCGCACAAAAACCGGGCGGAAGAATGAACATGTTCTATGTTTTTCGGACCGCCGGCGGTCTAAAAAACCGCCTGGCGGAAAATCCATGCAGTGGGGACTGCTGCGCGGGTTTTCCATAGAGGTCCGTGTAAAAGTTTATCCGGTTTGCAGACGGCTTTCAAAACCGAAAACCATCTGCAAAACCGTCTGAAAAACCGTGCAGTGGGGACAAGGCCTAAGTGTTCCAAATTTAAGTTTCAAGCCCTTCCGCAACTGGACAACCTGATGCAATCATAGTACAAAATGTGGAAAAGCAGCTTGTTGATGTTTTCCACGTAGCAACATAAGCTGTGTGTGTTCACTTATTTTACAAACACAGAAGATAATGGACATATGCTATAAATTCTAATCCCATCTGTGTGTCTTGAGATCGTGAGGAAAGTGAAAATAAGGCAGAACTGTGCAAGAACCCTGTAAACATGGGGGAGTTCCCTGAGAGATATATCAGAGAGATAAGGGACTGAGAAACATAACGCTATGCTTCATGCTTAACCACTAGAATTTCTCTTGCAGGGGATGCCATGTTGTACTGCTGGTATGAATTGTAATTTTAACACTTCATTGTATATTGAACTAATCACAGTGCTATGCAAAAATAGCTAAAATATAACTTTTAATAAACATTAAGATATGAACAAAATGAACAAAAATACACACAAACAAAAAGTACACTCAGGTAACAAAAAAGTGCTGTGGAGTCAGGTGGACATATAGCAGAGTAGATCAAGAGTAACCGTAAAAAGAACGTGTAAGCATAGTGGTACACCTACAAATTACAGATACTTTTTTCTTTCAAAAAATTACCTACAGCATCAAATAAACATATGCCTCTCACACTAACTCCCAATCTACTCTCCTACGACCTAAATAAAGGCAGGGTCATCGTCCAGAAAAGGACGGCCCCACCTTACACTAAATCCAGCCCTATGGAGACCCTGCAATCTCTATAGCATATAGGGGCCTGGATAACCACTCCTTTAAACATAAATACACACAGAGTAGATCAAGCAAATATTCCTAATTTTTTTCATTGTATATTGCTA
The DNA here is from genome assembly GCA_025379985.1 of Phyllomedusa bahiana. Classification (NCBI taxonomy): domain Eukaryota; kingdom Metazoa; phylum Chordata; class Amphibia; order Anura; family Hylidae; genus Phyllomedusa; species Phyllomedusa bahiana. The sequence goes on along the minus strand of JAODAL010004786.1, from coordinate 108,246 downwards.
CAGTTTCAATGTGGTTTGGGAACATGGCAGCAGGAAATGCCTTGTGAAATTCCTTTTGAGCCATGTGGCTGCTAGGTATTCAGGAGAGGCTAGTATAGGAAGCGTTATAGGCGGAAGTGAGTGGTTAGAGTATTGGGTGAGTGAGTCTCTATACAGGCATGAAACTAGTAGAACCACACGGTTCCCACATCTCTGTAAGAGAGACGATAGAGCAGTCAAATTGATAGCTTCAAGGCCATAAGGTTCCTCATGGGAGTGGGAGATAGTGAGTGAGAAGCTCCCAGTGCAGGAGCCTGGGACTGTGCATAATGGAGCTCTTGGTGAAAGGGGCCAGTGACAAACCTGCTTCAGAACCACCAGTCACAACTGTTATAATTAAGACCTATGCCTCCAAGTGAGAACTGCTACCCATATTGAAATTGTCTACATGGTATCGGTCCTCAACATTGAGGTATCTATAACAAGTAAAATTATCCTGGGTTCAGCATTGCAATAGCCTGTCAGGGTGTATTTTGTAGCTGTGCTGTCTCTTCCAGCGATGTGTCGACCACTAGGCTACTCACCATTCTATCACAAGCCTATAGGGTAACCACCCTGTACACCTAGGGTTAAAGGGGTTGTCTCACTACAAGGATTGCTTTTTATGTAAAAGATCTTGCAAAACAAGTCACTTTGCAATATGTGTCCATTACCAGTGTCCTACCTATTCTGAGATTTCCCCTCTTGTATGGGCTGCTTCAGCTCCAGGTCGCTATAGCTACAGACCTGGTCAGTCTTTCATGATAGGCTGCCAGCACTGGTTGCTATAGCTACAGGCCTGGCTTCTACTGCAGCCTAGTGGAAGCCAGTAAACACGCCCCTGAATTCAAAATGAAATCAAGAAAATAGGACTGAGGTAACATTAATCAATGTAGTGAGACAACCCCTTTAATGTTATCACACTCATTTAAACCTCTCTATCGTGTTGGGTGGTCTCAACTCCACCCACATGTTACAGGTCTTTTAGTTGACGTGCAAATGCCAAAGCTTCTTTGGATGCATTTGGAACTTGAGTTTTGAAATATTGATGAACAAACATCAGAAGGCTTACAAAGGGCTTCAATCCGAAATCTGAAAGTAAAAAAAAAAATCAAGATATTAAGTGCTAATGCTTAAAGGGGCTTTATCGTTTCATCATTTGGCAGCCGTTCATACTGGTTGCTAAGCAGAGCTTATGAAATGGACGGGCTTGTTTCTCCTCCCAGCAGGGAGTATCCTCTCTCTGCAGACACACCCCAACCTGTGCAAGGGAGAATTAATTCTGTGGGAGCAGGAGGGAGGGGAGAGATTCTCAGCAGTCGGAGACTAAGGAATCATTGGAAGTGAAAAGCTAAGTGTAACTCAATAGTGTATATCTACAAAGGAGAGCAAACAACAATTCATATGAAATTATTGTATTCTACTTATATATATGGTCAGTGTTAATTGTACATAAAGTCACTGTGTTATCTTAAGACATAAAAACAAAAGTGGAGCCAGCTCACTGTTGAAATGATGTGATGCTAAGATTGAGGGTTTACCGCCCGAAAGGCGTCAGGTGTTTTTGCCTATGCTGATGGATATATGTTAATGGCTCTACAATAAAGATGGTGAACTTTTAATTTTCTGATGCTGGATAATCCGTCCTTCATATTGTTTGTTGTCTTCAGATGTAGACTGAAAATGCCAAATCTTGAAAAAAAAAAAAATAGTTTAATCCGCACAGCGCTGCATTTCTCACTCATATCTAAATTTGAACAAATATTTTCTTTCTGTGTATCCCATGTCCTGCACAGTTGTTCCCAGCCTGTGTTATTTTTACTTAGAACAAATATGCAGTGATGTCTGTAATGACGTCAAAATTCCTTTGTGCCCAGAAAGGCTATTTATTGTTGATTAAAGGGGTTTTGTCATTACATGAAATGGTCTTCAGAATAAGGGGACAGTGAAAACAAGCAACTTTGCAATTGGATGTCATTTGCAAAGCTGTGTTGTTTTCACAGGATCCCTCATGTTGTTTTTTTGTAAACACTGTTCCCTAGTGCCGGTCGGATTCCGCCTCCTTGCATGTGATAGGGTGGCGGCTGTGGTAATTGCCATGCTGTCCGGCCCCCGGTCATATTGACGGGAGCACGCATTCCCACACATGCTTCGTGATGTGTACCGGGTCTGTGTTGGCGTGAAGCGGAAATTGGTATTAAACAGAGGAGATGTGGCAGCGATCACATATATCGATAAGGTACGAGGGAGAGAGAGAGGTGTGCGGGGGTTTGCGCTGTTCACTGACAGCGATCAGTGGTAGTTTCAACGTATGCGTGCGGGGTTTGCGCTGTTCAAAGAAAGCGATCAGTGGTCCTGCAGCAGAGAGAGAGAGAGATCTTGTGCAGTCCCATGTAAACACAAACAGATAAAGCATATAGTTTTGTTCTGCAGATCTGTAGAGGTCAGAGGTGTAATAATCTGCAGGATATATCACTGTGCGTGAGAGAGAGAAAAAAAGAATCATCCCTCTCTCCCAGAATCCTGAATGTCAAATGCCCATTCTAATTACAAAGTATTTAGAGAGAGCGAGAAATGTAGATATACACTATTGAGTTACGCTTAGCTTTTCACTTCCAATGATTCCTTTTTCTCCGACAGCTGAGAATCTCTCCCCTCCCCCCACCTCACACAGAATGAATTCTCATGCGCATACTTTCGAGCATGTCTGCAGAGAGAGGATACTCCCTGCTGGGAGGAGAAACAAGCCCCTCCATTTCATAAGCTCTGCTTAGCAACCAGTATAAACGGCTGCTAAATGATGAAACGATAAAACCCCTTTAAGCATTAGCACTTAATATCTTGATTTTTTTTTTGACTTTCAGATTTCGGATTGAAGCGCTCCATCACAGATTGCTTGTGGAATTAGATAACAGATGTCCTTTTTTCTATGTTTACCTGCATAGAAGCAAAGAAATGGGCTTAACACTTTCCTGTCTATAGTTATCAACTACTGGTGAAGGTGAGTTGTTTATTGACGTGAATTATGTATGGTAACGATGAAGTATTGTATAACCAGTTATGTGGATTAATATATCTGAAGTCCTGAAATGCAGTGAAAAGTAAAGTTCCTTCTAAATAACAGCATTTTCGGCTTAAAGTGTTGTTTGGATGAGAAATAAAAATTTACAGCGCTCTTAGATCTTCCGGTCACTATTATGGGGTCTTTAGCTTCAAAGCTTAGCTATTTGTGCTGCAGATCTCTCCTTCCTAATGCACACACGGATAATTGTTATCATTTACTCCCATGTTAGCGTGACTCCAGCCTGGTCACTGTCACTATATCGCAAAGCCTGCTTCTGTAGTTCATAGGAAAAGAGCTGAGGAACTCCACAAGAAGAGATTTTTCCCCTTTCGAAGCCACTCTTGCCTCTCACCCAGCCAACCAGTAAGTTCTGCACTGCACTGATGAGGGGCAAATACCCTGAAACAGCTGTCTGTAGTTGAACTTAACTGGTTTGGCTCAAATCCCTTTCACATTGCTAGGCTCCTGCAAGCTACATGTGAACTGAGGATAACTACATCCAATAGAGTACACTGTAGAGCTCCTCAGCTCTTTTCCCATAAGCCTTTGCTTTATGCAAAACAGTCAGTGAGGTCTGAAAGGCGCGTAAATCCTCACACCGACCAATTTATTCGTTCCTCTCCCCAGTACATTGATAAGGCGTTCCCTAGGAGCTTGAGGCTTGCTGTTATTACTACTATAATCACTGACTGACAGACTTGAAGACACAGATAAAAGTGGTACTGCATGTTTTAAGTCATATGTAATAATATAGGAATTATGCAGATTGGTGCTGATTAGGGATGAGGTCATTTCTCTCATTCTGTCAGTGGATGTCATATTGTGGCTAGTTAACACCTCAATCTCCAGCTACGCAGCTAGATGACACAAGCCTCTTATTTGAAGATACTTCTCTATTCATTATTATTATTAATCTTGTTGTCATTAATTACATTGTATATCAGTTAAAATAGTTTTCTCACTACAATGATTGGCTTTTAACATGTAGGGAAAGGTAAATGAAAGATTTTATCTCCTCTTAAAGTACACAAGTTTCTCTCGTTACCAACAACCTCTCTTTCCTCTGTCTCTTATCTGATTGCTCCACAAGCTGACTTTTGACCATGGTGAGTCACTCCTTGCAGAGTCTTATCTCTAGCAATGGAGTTCACCTAAGTAAATGACAAGCCTTCACCCTTTAGAGCTCTGCAGTCTTGTGTACTAGAGCTAATAAATCTCCTGCAGTTATGTCACTGTAACAGGAATAGCTAGGAATAGGAGAGCTGATATGCCAACCACTGCTATTGAACCACCCACAGCCTAACTAGGATGTGTGAATCTGAAGCTGCTTGTGGTTCTGTGAAGTAATGGCTCATGCTTAAAGGGGTTGTCTCACTACATCGATTCATCTTACCTTAAAGGGAAGCTGTCACAAAGGTTGTGCGCCCCTTGCTGAGGGCAGCACAAGCTAGTGGCAGACCTGCTGTTTCCAGCGCTGTGCCCCTTATTCTGTAAGATGCTGCAGTTTTAGAGCATTTACCCCTCAAATCTTATTCATGAGCAGGTGTTAGCTCCACCCACCAAAGGCTAGCCCCGCCCACTGACAGCTATTTACATGTTTCTTACTATTCAAAGTAATAGGTTTGTCAGTTGAGGTGGGCGGAGCTAGCCTCCGATTGGCCAGGTTTGAAAAAAAACTGACTCTCTGAAGGACTCTTCGAATGACTGGCTGAAAACTGCAGATTTGAGCATTAAATACTCTAAAAACCTACAGATCTACAGAATAGGACACGCACTGGTAAACCGCAGGTTGACGATTACATTGTTCTGTCCTCAACTGGGGGCAAAAACTAGTGACAGTTCTCTAATTCTGTTTTTCATTTCATATAGAAAATTACTGGCTCTACTTGCACTATGGCCTGCATGTTGATGCGCAGCTTGAGACACCAGGTCTTGTAGCAATTATTTCGACGATCGCTGGCAGCCTATCAGGAGAGATGTCGAAATCGTTAAAATACGTGCCACACTTAGGGGCACTTTTTGCAACTGTTTTTCAATGATTTCAAAACGATTTAATCGGCAATCCGTTGAAAAAAAGTTCTGAAATAACCGTGTAAAAGGGGCCCCTAAAACTACGCATCTTACAGAATGGGGACAGCACGGGAAACGCGGGTCTGCACTGCTTGGCGCCCTCAGCAAGGGGGGGCAAAAACTATGTGACGGGTTTTCCGTTAATTCGTTTTCAGTTTCTTTTAAATTTTATGGCTTTACTTGCACTATTGGCCTGCAGTGAAGCAGCTGGGACACCAGGTCTGTAGCTATACGCCCCCAGCGCTGGCAGCCTATCAGGGGAGTTGAACAGGTCTGTAGCTATAGCGACCTGAGGAGCTGATGCAGCCCATACAAGAGGGGATATCTAGGAATAGATAGGACACTGTTAATGGACACATATTGCAAAGTGACTTGTTTTTGCAAAATCTTTAATATAAAAAGCAATCCTTGTAGTGAGACGACTCCTTTGAAGGGGTTTGAGTTGTTTGAAGCTTCAATGTGCCATCCATATGAATTTGTGGCTCTTCCTATACCTCTGTATGCTTTAATTTTTTTTATAGAGGTTTTTTCTGTATGCACAAAATTGTAAAAACCTGTGTTCAGTGTTCAGCCCTGGGGAATTAGTTACATAAAACTTGACTTTTATTTTGAATATTAAAAAGTAGTCACATAGTACAAACAATTCATGGTCCATGCCAACTCGTTTCAGAGAGAGAGACTCCATATTCATGGCATAGACGCCTATTGAATGTAGCTTCTGTTTAACTCCTTAACGACCACCCACCATCTTTTGACGGCGGGCATTTCAGGTCGTTCGTCTACAGCGTAGAGGGTCAGCCTGACAGTCCTCAGACCATATGCTTCACTCCATCAAATTTGTCTGCATGGCTGTCGTCCCAGAAGGAAGCCTCTTCAAAAGATAATGCACAAGAAAGCCTGCAAACCATTTGCTGACAAGTAAACTAAGGACGTGAATTACTGGAACCATGTTCTGTGGTCTGATGAAACCAACATAAACGTATTTGGTTCAGATGGTCTCAAGCGTCTGTGGTGGCGACCAGGTGAGAAATAGAAAGACAAGTGTGTCTTGCCAGCAGTCAAGCATGGTGAGGAAGTGTCATGGTTTGGGGCTACATAAGTGCTGCTGGCTGCAGGGAACTTCAATTCATTGAGGGAACCATGACTGCCAACATGTACTGTGACATACTGAAGCAGAGCATGATTCCCTCGCTCCTCAAACTTGGCAACAGGGCAGTATTCTAACATGATAACGATCCCAACCACATCTCCAAGACGACCACTGCCTTGCTAAATAAAATGAGGGTAAAGGTGCTGGACTGGCCAAGCATGTCTCCAGACCTAAATCCTATTTAGTGGTATTTGGGGAATTCTCAAATTAAAGGTGGAGGAGCACAAGGTCTTTAACATCCACCAGCTCTGTGATGTCATCATCATCATGGAGGAGTGGAAGAGGATTCCAGTGGCTGCAACCTGTGAAGCTCTAGTGACCTCCATGCCCAAGAGAGTTAAGGCAGTGCTGGAAAACAATGGTGGCCACACAAAATATTAACACTTTGGGCACAATTTGTCTATTTTCACTTGGGGGTGTACTCACTTTTGTTGACAGCGGTTTACTGATTGATCACTGTGTTGAGTTATTTTGAGGAGACACCAAATTTACACTGTTATACAAGCTGTACACTGACTACTTTACACTGTAACAAAGTGTCGTATCTTCAGTGTTGTCTCATAAAAAGATGTAATACAATATTTACAAAAATGTGAGGGGTGTATTCACTTTTGTGAGATACTGTATTACCCATAACTTAAAACTGGCTTTTCCCCTTTTTACATTCAAGGTGGCTTAACTCCTTAACGACCGCCCACCGTCTTTAGACGTCGCTGCAGACATCGGAGTTTGCGGCGCCCTGGCGCCGCAGCTGCGCTGGGATCAGGGCTGTACTACACAGCACCGATCCCAGAGCATCCCCTGCAAGCATCGGGGTGCGGAGGAAACCTCCGCAACCCGATGCTTTAACCCTTTGATTGCGGGGGTGCATTACTGCAGCGCAATCAAAGGGTTTCCCTGCTCTGTCGGGTGATCGGAACACCCGGTGACCCGACAGAGCCTGGGGAACAGCTACACAGACAGCTCTGGGGACCTAGAGTGGCCCGAGAGCTGTCTGTGTACTAAGCCAGTGACTAGGACGCACTTTGTGCTGTCCTAATCACTGCCTGTGTCAGACTGACACAGATTAGAATGTATTAGCATATATGAATATGCTAATACATTACTAAGTGTTTAAAAAAATATATTGTAAAACAGTCCTCCCTTCATGGGATTAAAAGAAAAAGTAAAAAAAAACAGAAAAAGCGTAAAAAAATGAATAAAAAGATAAATAATAAAATAAAAAAATATTTAATAAAAAATAATTGTTCATATATTACACACAAAAAAACCCTACACATATTAGGTATCCACACGACCGTAATAACCTGTAGAATTAATCTAACAAATTATTAAGTATGAAATATGAATGGTGTAAAAATGTTTTTTAAAAAACAAAACATTTAAAAAAAAAAAAAAAAAAAAATTCAAAAATACAATGCGTCATTGAAAAAATAAAAATTACAACTGTTGGACCCCAAGAAGGCAAAAACAAAAAAAAATGTTCTGGTCATTAACTGCTTTTCAGGTGTTCGGCTTAAGGGGTTAAAGGGGTTGTCTCACTACAAAGAATAGCCTTCAAAATGTAGGGAACACTAAATGAAGACGTTTTCCAAATATATTGCTTTGTTCATCTTTTTTTGTTAAGGAGCTACAAGTGATTTTATCACCTTCTGAGGGCTCTCAGGTTTCCCAAGTACTCCTTCTCCCCTGCTGTTTGTTCTATCTGATAGCAGGGAGTGATGTAGGTCATGGCCAGCAGTGTGAGAGCTTGTGTGTTATCTGATCTTTCAGACAAAAGACAGTAATTACCCAACTGTTTACATTAGCTCAGAAGCTTCTCTGGAACTCAGAGAAGGTAATTTATTTAATCTAGACTAATAAATAGAGAAGTCTGAATACACAGAGCTCATATGCTAATTACAGACAGTTTGACCAGGAAGTGACAGAGCAAAGCGGCATTATTTCATTCATGCATCCTATTAAACTTTGAGATGAGACAACCCCTTTAATACAAGACGTTGGGGACCGATGGGGTATAGCTATCCAGAGATCCCCGAAAATCACAGTTGTTATCTATGAAAAGAACAACAATCTTTTCAAAACTTTTAAACACTGAGAGATTAATTCCTTTTTCTTATTAGAAAAGTTATTTTGTTAGACGTCTTAATTATTCTTTGAATGGCAATGGTTCAAGGACTTTAAGCAATTATGTAGATGCGTGAACATAAAGCAGCTCACATCATTGGTCACCATGATAACTGCAAGCAGAATGACCTTGGGTAGCTGGGATGCAGTTTAGTACACATCGCCAATCAGTGCAGTTACTTCACATTAAGGATAGATTTATTATTTCCTTCTGCATTGCCTATTATTTTTAACACCTACAATACTTATTCTGCTTTCTAAAACCTATCAGAAACGGCAGTAACCTTGTCTGAATTCATTATAAAATCTTGATCGGCGTCTGCAGCGCCTTCATTACCTGCTCTGTACGCCTTGAAATGCGTTGGTGTCTATGTCACAAATGTGTGGGAGCCAGGGATTTCTGGATTGCTGCTCAACATTTTAAGTGTTTTTAAGAGAAAGTTCATTCCATTTTCTTTTAGTTTTCTGGCATAGTGTGATGTGTAATTGCTGATTTACTTTATGTGACGGTGACCGAGAACATTGTGTGGAACACGTGGGCAGTGTAATTTGTTGGTTAATGTAGACTTGCCATTATGTAGCAGGTATGGTACAGCTCGTGTTCCCCTGAAGCTGTTTCAGTTGCATTACTATATATTTTTTTATCTGCTTGTTTTGAGAACTAGACATCATCATATCATCATTCTTGTGGTCTAATCTCAACATTCCCTTCTCAACGTGCTGTGCAAGACATTGACGTAAGACTAATAAATGCTTTTACTATAGACAGATTTGCTCTTCAGATCCCTCTATCAATTAGGAAAAAGTAGAACTTACATTACAATCTCTGTCACAGCTGATATTTACCTTTATAATTTGAAAACATTTGTCGATTGTTAGGGTATGTTCACATGGTGTAAATTTGGCGCGCATTTCGCCGCGTATTTGCACTTAATATGCTGCGAGATGCGCGGCGTAATTACGGTAAGCCATAGCTCTCATAGAGAACTATGGATTACGCCTCGTCCCCCCGCGCGTACAATACGATCGTATTGTACGTGCGGGGAGATAAATGACATGTTAATTACGGCGATTACGCACCGCGAGTAATGAATGTCAATGGGGCCGCCGGGCTGCCGGACCCCCGCGGCGCAGGAGTATGCGCTGATCAGCGCGACTCCCAAATCACCCGGCGTATTGTGGCGCGTACTGTACACGCTGCAATTACGCCGTGTGAAAATAGCCTTAGGGTCTCTCCACAAGACAAGCATTTCCATTTGGAAATTCATGCAGATTCGGATTTTTAAAACTGTAAAAAAAACAACTGTAAAACCCTCCCCAAACACCTCAATTGAAAATCCATGTTGTAGTCCACACGACTCTGATTCTCTGCAGTCGGATATCAAAACTGCCTTTTTTTTTCAAAAAACTTAATTTTCCGCCATATTTTAGGTAAAAAAAACAAAAAACGCATCCAAACCACTTCTATGTCAGATCTGTGTTCAAAACCCCATCAAAATGAATGGGAATCTGACTGACTGTGAATCCGGCGGAAAAAAAAATTACCTCAAAATCCACATTAAATATTTCGACACGGATTTCATTGGTAGAAAACAACAAGTATTCTGTCATTGTCATGTATGTATATACATATATATCTATAGCCAATGCCATATAATGACCAGAATAACAACCAAAATCAACATAAGTACCACTTTTTTAATGAAAATCAAGCAAATGGGCTTTCACGTAATATAGAAAACATTAAAATGCAATTAAAAACAACATACAAGTGTGCCGAAGTTAAAGCTGGGAAAAGTGGTTGGTGTACAGCGGATGCCACATAATTCATGAACAAAAATGATAGTATGTAAAACTAATGTATCCAAAAATGTATCCATAGGATATATTAGCATATCAGTGATAAAAATAAATTAATAAAATACCAACCCATACCTCAAAAAGTTGAGTAGGCACAGCAGCGTAATATCTTGGTGCCTACCGTATATAGCCACACAGCTTTTATAAGGCGTAAACATGGTCTCCTTTAAAACTGGCCTGGTTGTTATGGGGTTAAAGACTCTACCTTTTTTTGTTGTAGTAGTGAATTTCAGTCTGTTTTGCTGTCGTTCATTCTTTATTGCTTATGGCATTAAACAGGCCTGACGCAGCTGTTTTATAGACTCCTTGCTGCCTGCAGTCTGAGTGATTATTCTTCTTCATTTTAATAGGAGAATATGTGAAAGAAAGGTGAGCAGTAATTTTCATGTTTAACTGTACAGTAGGAAAACTACAAAGCTACACTTACTGCTCAATGGCTGAAAGATATACTGAGTCCCATCAGCAGGCATCTCTGGCCCAAATACTGCATGGGAAAGATAGGCAGGTGCCGGAAAAATTAATGGGGCCAATGCTCTAGGTACTTAAATAACACCACATGCAAAAGCCCCACACAGTATAACACATAGGGAGAATGCCATAGATAAGAGATGCAAAGGGGAACGCCATTCATACAGGAACACCATGCTAGTTACAGCCTATAGCGCCCATAATATTCAAATGGGCAGGCCCTTCCCAGCACTTAGAAGGTGTCCTGCACAAAAATACTTGTACCCTAAGCTCCCAAGTGTTTTAGGGCAAAAAAATATAATAACATGCTGGAAAAATATGAGGTATTAGTTGATACGTTAGCTACAGTATGCAAGCCTGCCCATTTGAATACTATGGGCGCTATAGGCTGTAACTCAGCATGGTGTTCCTGTATGAATGGCATTCTCCCTATGTGTTATACTGTGGCTTTCTGCATGCTGGTGTGAATTAGTACCTAGAGCATTGGCTCATTAATATCCGGCCCTCCCAATTTTTTCCCATGCGCATTTGGGGCCAAAAATGCCTGCTGAGGGCCCTCAGTATATCTTTCACCCATTGAGCGTAAGTGTAGTTTTTGTAGTTTTTTTGGGGAATTTTATGCCCCTTTTTTTTTTTTTTTTTTTGGTTTTTTTTTTAACTTTTACAGTACCAATTTTAATGCTCCCTTTTTTTTCCCCAAAAAATTAAAATTCCCCCAAAAAAATAAGCTTTAGTACTTTTTTTATGCCAATTCAGATTTTTGGGTGCTTATGCTGATGTTTGTGATGAAATCACTACAGTTTTGTTAAAATTTCATGTTTTATTTTTTTTTCAACAATAAATTTGAATTTTTGTTCATAGAAAAATTAAAAATATCCCCTAAAAAAAGTCTTTGTCGTCTTTAGGGGCAAAAATTAATATTTAAGGGCACCGTCTTTTTTTTGGAGAAACAGGGGTAAATTTAAATTTTAGTGTTCCCGGGAAATCCAAAAAAAACTTTTGTTTGGACCCCATTAAAACTGTGAATTGAATTTTAACATTGGGGTTTTTTTCTTAAATTGGGGTGTCTGTTTTAAGTCAAAGAAAAGTTTTCAGTATTCGCCCATTGGGAAAAACGGGGTCCCCATGTTCCATTATATCCGGTTTGGTTTTAAAAATTAAAAGGGAGATATGTAACTGGAAATTTGACTCCGTGCCTGATTTTTGATGAAATTTTTTTTTTTGGTGAATGGGGACAAATCTTATTTGCCATGGGGTTTTTTAAAAATTTTAAAAGGTTTTCAAAAAAATTTTTAGAATATCTAAAGTAGAAAAAGCAAAAGGGGAAGAAAATTATGCATTTTGTTTTCCATAAATTTTGTGAAAGGTGGGAGGTTTCCCCCCTCTGACCTCCATTTGTCAATCTTAAGCAGCAATATTTTACTGAATTTATGCCAAACACATTAGTGTAAAATGAAGTGATCATCCTCCTGCACAATGGCAGCTTCCAGTTACAATTTATCCTTTCCTCACTTTTTATAAGAGTCAACTCACCTGTCATTATTCTGACAATTCAGCAATTAATTGAGTGTATTGGATCCAGATAATGCTTCCTCGTATTCTTAGTTTATTCTTCTAAAATTTTTAAAAATTTGGTCTGTCATGTGATCAAAGTCTTTTTAATTTCTCTAGTTTGCAGAGTCAAGTGTAATTTGTTCTCTTGGGATTTTTTTTAAAAATTTATAAAGGTTTTTTCAAATTTTTAAATTTCCCAAACTCCCAATTTATTATTAATAAGTTTAGAACAGGGTTGGGATTAAACCTTACTGGGTATTTATTGTGTATAAAAATATAAAAAAATAAAGGCCTGAATTTTCAAAATCCGGGTTCCCGGGTCCCCCAATGTCCCCAACATCCCCAAACTGGAAAAAGCCAAAAAAGGGAACAATGTTTTTGGGAAACCAATTTACCCCCCAGGGCTCCATATCCCCCACCCTCCAATACAGCCTTTTTAAAACCCCGGGGGACCCTCCCCCCTCCTTTTTATAGACCCAAACACCTTTTTCTCCCTACAAAATTTTATTTTCATCCCTTTTTAGCTAGGGGTTAGGGTTTTGCAGATTCTGGTCCCTTAAACCCGTTTTTGTTCCCATTTAGCCCCTGGTGGGGGAAAAAATCTTTCTTTTTTTTTTTTACTACAAATTTTAAAAAATTTTTTCTCACATTTCCCCAATAAACTCAGTTGGTTACTTTTTTTTTGAATATACGTACCCCCCCTGAGGGCCACCCCGTAAAGCCCCCCAACTTTTCCTGTAGAAAAACCTGGGTTCCCGATTTTGGGCCCAGACATCTTGAAAGTGAAATTTAGAGGGATGCCCCGAAAGGATTAAGGCAGTTTGGGAAAACCCAAGGGGGGATTTACCCCAATACTAACAAAATAGCAAAACCAAAAAAGTAACCCCAAAGAATTTCACAGACCAAAATCTGCATAACCCAACAACATAGTTAAAAGGTTTAAAACAAATTTTATTTTTGGGAAAAAAAATTGATTGTTATTTTTTTTTGGAAATCTTGTGTTCAAAGCTGTAGTGGATGGGGAGAATTTTGGAGCCTGAAAAAATTAAAAGTTCCCAAAAATTGTTAACCCCTTTTTTCCCTTTTCAAATGTAAATCCTTCTTTTTCTCCTTCCGCTTTTTTACCAAAGCCCCTTACCTGGGACCCCCCTCACCCCCCCAAAATTTTCCCCCATTTCCCCCCACATACTCGGGGAATCCAAAACTACAAAAACTCAGACTCTTCACCAACTTTACATCTTTTAAAACTGACCTGAAAACCAGTTTCTTCAGAAAGTCCCTACAATTTAAAAAATCATCCTTTAGCCACTATACGATAATACTAATATCTCCATCCATCACCTTCTGTCTCCTCCATTGTAGATTGTAAGCCCTCATACACCAGGTTCTCTCTCCTTCTGTATCAGTTTGTTATTTAGTGCTAATATCGTATTTGTCCTGGTCTCATTACATAAGCAAGTTTTTTGTACAGTGTCCTGGAATTAGTGGCGCTCTATAATAATAATAATAATAATATTGCACTGATTTCAAAAATAAAAGGACAGAGAGATTGTTCCAAACATCTTGGAGAACTAACCACAGATCTTCCTTGGATGTAAACTTCGTGCTTTGAAGGCAAAGGGTGGTCACACCAAATATTAATTTGATTTTCAATTCTCCTTTCATAATTCACTTTTACACTTTACTTGCAGGAGTGCTGCGACTTTTTCTATATTTGGGTGGATAAATCCCCGAAGAAACAACAACCCCAAGCTGATTGAGGACTGGGTATCCTAACACTGTATCAACTCTGTATCTCCATAAATATCGTAGACAAAAAATACAGAAGTAGAGAATACTTGACTAAAATATTACTTAGATATCATACCTATTATGCCCTACACTAACCTTATCATATACAAAACCTATCCTATATCCCTACCTACCAAAAAGGAGAACCCGTCCCAAAAAGGACGACCCCTGCCGGAACCTATCCTTTATAGACAATAACCCTATTTCACCCTACAATACACTCCCAGGTGAACACAGGGCACAAATGAGTGACCAACAATAATGAACACTCTATCTCTACTGGTGTATAGATGTATAGATGTTCAAGCCTTCAATAACTGTAGTAATCACCAACTTATATCCACTCTAAGATCACAAACAACTGTATCTACAGTATACCTTATTAAAGCACAAGCCTCGACCAAGGTTTTGAATCACTGGCACACAAGATGTATTTTTGTGCTTTTAAAATGCTACTTTTTTCTTTTATTGTGTGTATACATCTGTACATGTATGTGACAGATTTGCAGTTATTTCAAACCAACACTCACACACACGCACGCACATAGGCAATATCTACCTACCTACTTTCAGTGACTCCTGACGGTCTCAATATGATGGTGTGTTAAATGACACACTCCTTTTTTTTACATATTTTATGTATTTTTAATAATTGATTGTATCAATACATTTTTAAGTATTATACAGAAAAGAGCCTATTTCGGTTGTAGGAGGTTTACTCTATTGTTATACAGTTACTGTTTTGTATCTATTTAAAATGAATAAAGAAGTTCTCTATCTATATTTTTTATGCCTAATATAGCAGTAATTATGCCATAGTTTATAGGGGCTGTACTTTTTGACAAATGTGGCATCAAGCAATAGTACAAGTATGGCAAATTTATAATATAGAGGGTAAAACTGTTGAAAGTCATATAAAAGCCAGAAATGCTGCTATTCCTCATGTACACACACCACAGCTCATTCTGAAAAGTCATCTGAAGTGACAAGTATGCCCTTATAAACCCGATTTATTTCTCACTGTCCTCAACTAAGCACTTATTTTGCCTTGATCTGAGTAATTTCAGATAATACTTATTGCTGGGGACACTGTACATAACAACCATGCTAAAAAGAAGATGGTTGTCAGACAGTTTATTCCTAGCAACCAAATTGTCCTACTGCCCTCAGATGTTAAAGGGGTTGTCTCACTTTGCTGTTTCACAGAGCCAGCTTCAGGCTCTCATGTCCTGTTTAGGTTGTGGGTGATTCTAGAGCAGTGACCAGCATATGAGCTCTGCTATTGCTAGCTGAGCCTGTTACAGTGACATTGCTAACAGAAGAGTATAGACAGTAGGGAAGAATGCTACATAGCTTTAAAGGATTAAGGTTTGTCAGGAATTTAGATAAACTAGCTCCTGTGCTGCTGATAAGACACAGCAAAGAGTGATGTCATCATGGTCAAAAAGGGCTGCTGGAGCAATGAGAGCAGAAAGAGAAGTTAGGTAACCTGTGGAAGCTTGTCCATACAAGCTGGAGATAAGATCTACTTTATCTCTGAAACCAAGCAAAATTAAAACAGCAATGTGTTTGGAAATAGTCTTTAGAAACCTTTGCCTACATGTTTAAAGCTTATCATTGTAGTGAGAAAACCCTCTTAAACCTAAAGAGCTATACCCAGAGGCATTAACTAAAGCCCTAGGGCCACAGTTCAATGCATCGACTGTGTGCCATTTACAATACTGGTGCCTTCTTATGTAGTATAGTTGCCTTTGGGCACCCTCAGGCTCCAGTGTCCTGTCATGAATGCTATCTCTTTCCCTTGTAGCTATACCCATGGCCATACACCTGTGCTGACAGTAGAGTAAGGCAAAAGAGCTTGTTAGCAGTCATGGTATGCCATTCTCCATCACCAGCTATGGAATCAATCATATTTTTCAGAAGGTTTTCCTGCGATTTGTTCAAAAGCTAGGCAGCAATGCAATAGTATATGAGGGTTGTTCCTAAACTAAGGGTATGTTCACATGACGTATTGCAGCGCGTACTTGTGCACGCCACAATACGCCTGCTGTTGAAGGTACGTTCTGGCCATCGCATACTTTTAATGGTGCTACAGCCCTGCCCCCTATTCCCCTGCACGCACTCGCCCAAAAGAAGTGACATGTCACTTCTATTTACCGGTGCCCGGGGAAAGATGCTGGGTTATGCTAGCACTCAATGAGTGCTATGATTGTACCATATTTGCAGGGCATATTTTGGGTACATTGCAATGCAATTACGTGCCGAAGTAAACCCCACAAAAATGTCATGTCAACATATCCAAATATCTCCTTTTTTATGTATATGGAAACTACAATAGATACAAAAAACATAAAATCACTACTCGATAGAGCGCAATCTCAGCTATAAGAACAGTATTTTTCGTCATCATCACCACCCTTGGCTATGCATTTTCACCACCAATGAACAAGAGCTTGCGCGCTGCACTGATAAAAATGTACACCAAATTTGTACATGGTCGTGTCTTGCCATTAACATTGCTGTCACCTCTGGTGAGACACCCAACCAACACCTCTATATAGCAAGCGTTGATGGATGTCAGTGGGTGGAATTTTTTCCACGTTGAGGAATTCAATTTCAGGCTTTTATACACATTTTCATTTCAGATGCCATTTTGTCAGACTTCCCCTCTGCTGACGGTTGTCGCATGGCAACAGAATCTAGCAGATGTTGGAAATGTCCAAATTTTATTGCCTCACTGCCAACATCTGCCTCTGATGATGTGGGCCAACATCATATGTCTGGAGGCTTAGTTTCAAAGCAACCCTCATAGAATCTGGGAAATTGATTGGTTTCCCAATATTCATTATTGGGATTTGTAGGGGTCTAGACTCTTAACAACTCTAAAATATGAGCCTTTATATTTGTTTGGATACTAAGCTTTTTTTCCCACACATTGGTAAGGATCCTCCATAGCAGGGCTGGGCAATTAATTTTTCCATGGGGCCGCATCAGAAGGTGGGATGGTTTTAGAGGGCTGACCTAAAAAAAAAGCAAAAAAACCCCAAAACATAGGGTGAACGGAAAAAAAATCGTTTTTTGGGGTTTATTTTTGTGGAAACTTACTCTGTACCCTCAGTGAGGCAGGTATATAGATACGTCCCTCAATAAGGTAGGTATATACAGCTCCCCGCAGGCAGGTATATGGATATAAGTCCCCTCAGGCAGGCAGGTATATAGATATAGGTCCCCTCAGGCAGGTATATAGATAGATATAGCACCCCACAGGCAGGTATATAGATAGATATAGCATCCCACAGGCAGGTATATAGTTATAGCTCCCCACAGGCAGGTATATCGTTATAGCTCCCCACAAGCAGGTATATAGTTATTGCTCCCCATAGGCAGGTATATAGATAGTTATTGCTCCCCACAGGCAGGTATATAGAAATTAAAAATAATAACACTAATACTAACCTTACCAGCTTACCTGCTTCCCCAGCGAGCGTCTCCTTGGCTGCACAGACTAATTACTCCGTGCGCCGAGGAGAGGCAGCGGCGTGATGAGCTGACTTCATCATGTCGCTGCCCAACTCACAAATGTTGGGTAACAGTAGCACTGACGGCCCGCCGCGGTCTCCCAGCGCTACCCGGCCGCGGCCGGCCATCAGCACTACTATTACTAGACCTGGGCATCGTATGCCGCGGGCCGCATCCATCCAGCTAGAGGGCCGGATGAGGCCCACGGGCCGTACAATGCCCAGGTCTGCTCCAGAGGGAGGTCTGCTCTTTGTAGTGAATTTCTACTCTAGCTAAGGAAGGCGATCCAGAGCAGGACACCCCTTCTTTATTACCTCTACATTTTACAATATATGTATGGCACTAAGTATAATTTTTGCTGTGTAGTGTTATAGACCCTGCTCATGGTCTCTTCGAGGTTATTGAACCTCCTAGGAGTTGTAGTTCTTTAAGAGCTCTGCATTGCCTAATCTGCAATATGTTTATTGTGTGGTACAGTAGATTGTAATCTGTATCACAGCTATTTTAATGTCTGATTTCACATTATATTATAAATTGAATTTTGAAATTTCACCTAATTTGCCTTGGCTTGTGGAAAATTGCTGCTTTTGGCCTAACTTTGTCTTCTAAAATAATTACACGGTTAGACAAAAACTTTTGTGCAATTGCAAAAGGGTTTAATTTGAGCTTGGTTTTTTAGTTTTTTTTTTCCCAAAAGTCCCTTTTGGGGCTGAACAGAATTTGGGGTCCTTTTCCTAAAGCATTTTATAAAATGTCTTAAAATTAAAACTGAAATTTTTTAATTTTTTTCGGGGCAAAAATTTGGGAACAGTGTCCAAGAGTAAATGCAAGGGGCCCCAAAAATTGCTGAGGTCCTTGTTAAAATGATGGCTAAATAACACAATACAAATATACCCAATGCACAATATAATAATTTAGTGGTGTCTTTTTTGATTTAAGTTGATGGGCCCAAATTTTTCTACCTCAAGCACAATGGATGCTATTATAAAGGGGTTGGAAACAGGGGTGGGACAGGGGGTGCCTGAGGCCCCCCAAAGTGGGGTTACTTTTGGGGGCCTTTTATCATGGATTTTAATTTTTCGGGGTCCCCCAAGTAGAGTTGAGTTTTTGGGGCCCTTTGGGTAGTGGGTTCATTCTTGGGGCTAAGCAGTGAAATTTCATTCGGGGGGCCCCCTACCAGGGGAGTTGAGCTTGGGGGAGAGGGTTTCCCCAAAGTGGAGTTGATCTTGGGGCCCGGGCAGGGGGAGTTGATCCTTGGGGGCCCACGAGGGGGGTTTTTGGTTTTTTTGGGGCCCACCCTAAAACCCTTTAAATTTGGAATGCAAATCACCTCTAGAAACTTCTGCCTCTTTCTTTCTGCCTCTCTTTTTCTCTACCTTTTCCCTTCCCTAAAAAGAAAACGGGCCTTCCAGCCCTCCCCTTTACCAAGATCCCCCCTCCATATGGGGGGGGTTTTCCTCTGTTATCTTTGTGGACATTTTCAAGTTGGGGAAAGTTTTTCGGTTATTTTTTGTGCACAGAAAGGTGGACAGAAAATTGAATTACTCAACTAGCTGTACCCATGCTATGGAACTATAAACTTTAAAATCCACTGTAGGGGGGGCGTGGTTTGCCATGAAAGAGGTTTGGGCCCTGGTTCTGCAGCCCCCCCGGGTGATCACCTTAAAACCGGACTGAGAAAAAAAATTTTCCTTGGGGCGGAAGGGAAGAATAAGAAGACCCCGGGGGGGGTTTTCCCGGGGAACACCCCTAAAACCCCGGGGGCCCCAAATTCTCCAACTTTTTCGCCCCTCGGGCAGAATTTACAGGGAGGAAGTCCCCCCATCCCGCCCAAAGGGAAAGCTCCCCGGCCCCCATCTTGCCGTTCCCCCGGGAACCCGCGCCAATACCCCTAACACATTCGGTTTCACCCCCGACGGGTCCGGACCTAACCTTCAGTCCGGAGGTAGGCGGAAGCCCCCCGGGGAATCCACCATTTCCTGTAGGACCCCCCAAGTTCAAAAACCCAGGGGCCTGCCTTTCCTGACTCCCGGAGGGGCCCCCACGGGGGGGACCGGCCCCTGTGGAGGCCGCGGTTCACCCCATCGGGCGGGAAACTTTGAAAGGAAAGGGCCCGTCCGAGCCGGGCCAGGTTAAAGGGGCATCCCAGACCCCCGGGAGCCTTCCCCTGGGGTTTTTCCTTGTTCCCCGGGCCCCCAGGGGGATGCAAAAAAAAGGGGGGTTTCCCCCCCCGTTCGGGCCCCCGAGGCGGGGAAATTGAAAGCGCCCCCCTCCCCTGATTCTCCCCCCCGGACATTGAAAGGGAAAATTTAATGGGGGGGGACACCACCTGCAGATTTTGCCTCCGCAAATTTGGGGCAGTTTGGGGGGCCCTTTTTGGGACCCTTCGTCCCCAAACCAAAATATGGGGGCTTCACGGGGGGAAACCGGGCCAGGGTGCGGGGATGAGAGTTTACGGGCCAGCGGGGAGCTGCGGACCCGCCATGACTCCCAGAAAAGAGACAATGCAAACCCCCCCACTGCCCGGGCCCCCAAGAGTTCCCCCGGGCCCCCGGGTCAGCGCTCGGCCCCTCATTTAAGTCAGTTTCCCTCATTTCCCCCAAGGACGAAAAGGGAAAAAGGTGGCAAAAAATATAAAGGCAAATTGCGACATATGGTCCGACTTCAAAACCCCTTTTCAAAAAAGGGGGTAAATACCCCAACCAAAAAGGAACAAGATGGAAGAAAATTTATTCCAATTGTTTTAGCTCCTATGTGGGGTTTTGTGGTCCTGGACCCGGGGCCCCTGACGTGGGCTTGGGGGGGGGTGGCGGGGCCCCTTTACGGGGGTGGCCTTGGCCCAAAGTGCTCCAGGGCCGACCCCCCCCCTACCCGGGGGGCCCCCCTCCTGCCGCTTTGGGACCCCCCCTGGGCCCTTTGCGTAGCCGGGGGGACCCCTTGGAAAGCCCCCAAAAACAGGGGTTTAACCTTTTGGGGAATCAAGCCCTAACCCTTCCGCATGGGGGGAAAAACCCCGCCACCCTGTGAAAAAAGGCCATGCTGAAGAAACCTTTTAAACCCAGAGCCCACCCGGGAGGCATCCGCCGTCTTTGGGTCCTGCCACATCCCACCAGAAAATTCCCCCATGCTCGCATTGGAAGACATCCGGGAACTTAAGGCGCTGCTCTCCCTTCCCCTCCAGGAAAGGGAAAATGTTTTAATGGCCCAAGGATAAAGAAAGCATGGGGAACAGGTTCTCCCCGCCCAGTCCGAGGGGTTTTGTGGCGGACCTCAAAAGGGTTTTCCAAGTGGAAAAAATTTCCCGGGAAATAAACGTAAACCCCGGGGTTTTCCTCCCTGAAAGCAATCTCAAACGGAAAAAAATTCACATCAACTCCACCCCCACTGCCCACCTGGAGTGATTTGGGGGGAATTGAACAAAAGGAAACAACATAAAAACCCCCGGAGGCCCCTCCCTAAAACCCGATTAAACAAGGGAGCCTTTCTTTGTTCTGATGAAAATATTAAAATTTAATATCCTGGGAAAAACCTTGAGAAGTCCCCTCTTTGATTTTTGACAGACCCCCAAAAGAGCGCTGCGGCCACGGGTTTACAGATCCTTCAAGACCCCCAGATGTCATTTCCCAAGATACATCACTTCAACTTTAAAAGAGGGGATTTTTTCGTAAGGATCGTAACCCTAGAGGGAGTTTTAAAGGGCGCCCAATTCTGCAACCTTTTTTCCCAACCTTTTTCAAAGACGTACCCCTTTGGGTTTAAAAAGGGGGCAGCTTTTAAGGCCCCCTTTCTGTGGGGCCTCTCCATCCAGGAATATCCTGTTTTATTTAGGGGGCTTCCCTTTCTCCCTTAAATCTGTCACCCTGATAGCCCTGCTAAAATTTTTCCCGACCCAAAAGGCCCCGTTTTCCCTCCCCTTTACAACCTCTCGGGATCTCCCAGAGATACTCTTCCGGTTTTTTCCCCCTTCAGCTGCTTCAGCGGCCCCAAAACGCTGGGGTTTGGGCCCCGGCTTTTAGAAACCAGAGTTCTTCATTCGCAACTGATCTCTGAAAAGGGCCTCAAAGATCCGGGCGCCGTAGGGGAACCCCGGGCCAGCCCCAGCCCCCTGGGGTTTTAACCTCCCCGGGTGAGCTTTTATGCCCCCCGGGAAGGCCCCGGGGGGGGGTTTTCCCCTGGGTTTTCCCCCTTTTCCCAATCCCGTTATCCCCCTTTCCTTTTAAAAATTTTCCCAAAGTCTTAGAAGTGGGGGACTGACCCCTTTTACTGCCCGGATGGGGCCCAATCGGGCCCTTTGGGTTTGCTAAGCCCCCCTGACCCTTAAAATTTCTAAACTGACCCCCGGGCCCCTTTTAGACAACTACAAAAAAAGGCCGTGTTATCCCGTCTTCCCGGGGTTGTGTTTTTTTTTTTTATTTTTTTCTCTTCTTTTGATTTTGGGCTCTCCTTTTTGGGGGGGGAGGGGGCCCGCCCCGTGGGGGACCACACCTTGCCCCCATCCCCTCATCTCGTGTGACGGGGGTCCTCTTGAAAATTCGGGGGCAAAAAATTTCTTTGGTGCTTTTTTAAAAACGTTGCTTTTGGCGAATATACGAAATCAGGGCCCCTTTAATTTTTAAGGGGCTTTAATGCCCCCCAAAAAAAGTTTCTAAAGATTCTCTTCCCCCCCTCCCAAAAAAAAAAATTCTCAGTTTGTACTCCCCCAAAAGGGACACACCCCCTTGGGGGCCTCTCATAAAACAATCATATAGGAAAGGGGAAAATTTCCCCCTTTTGGGTCCCCATAATAGCGATTCTGCCTCTAGGTTTAGGGGAGGGGCCCAAATTTTTTTTTCAACAAGTCCCTCCCTATTTACGACCCCTTTGATACCTTCCGGCCCAAAGGAAGTTTTAAAGTCTTGTTTTTTAAAGTTTAAATTTACGGGGAAATTTCAAACCCCTTGGGAAAATTCTTCCCCCCCAAAATAGGGGAAAACAACTTCTTTTTGGCCAAGCCCTTTGGAAAAATTACTCACTTTTGCCCAAGGAGGTGGAGATTTTAACCTGGCTCTGAATCCTCTCCTAGATACCTCCTCAGGGCATTCCTCGATAGCATATCACATCCTCAATAAAGTTAATAAGCTGCTCCAAGATATGCAGTTAGTGGATGTATGGAGACTGCTACATCCGGACGATAAGGAATACACTTTTTATTCCTTTCCGCATAATTCGTACTCTTGCATTGATTACGTCTTTATTCATCATTCCCTCCTTCGCAATGTGGTCTCTGCCTCTGTAGGTAATGCTCTCCATTCAGATCATGCCCCCGCTCACTGCACTTTCATCTTACCACACTTTCAAAAACCCAGCTTTGCGTGGCGATTAAGATGAATCCTCACTATGTTTGTCAGAATTGCAACGCTCTGCAGATTTTTATCTCTGACCACTCATCGGACCCAACCACCTCAGGTGCACTGGGAGCCCTTGATAGTGCAGTCTTCGGGGGTCTTATTAAACTGGAGCGGGCCTTAAGAGAGAGGGCGCCTTTAAGATGCAGTCTGTTCTGTCCAAAATGACCTCATTGGAGACCCAACACAAGGCCTAGGAGGCTGGGAAGAGTGATCTAAGAGCAGGGTTGTTCAAACCGTCATGATTTTCAGTGCCTGTTGATGAAAAACAGACACAAGGATGATAACGCCAACTTTGTTCTAGTTCTTTTTATGTCTGGAGCAATAAACCCGGAAGGGCTCGGGCTCGGGTGTGATGAAGATAAGAGGGGTCCGCGTTATTTATTTGTCCCCTCAATTAAATCCAGGCGGGGAGAGACGGTTCCATCTCACCGAAGACATCCTTAAGGTGTGTCACCAATATTATTCTTGACTAAGTATATCTCCCCTGCTCCCAGAGTTCCAGACCACCTTTGCTCCAGTCGTATCTGGCCAGAACTGCCCTTCAAGTCTTCCTGTTGGTATGCTCGCCTCCTGGAAGAGCTTTCACTGAAGAGAACTGGGGGCGGCCATTCAATCGCTGGCCTTGGTAAAAAGCGGGGTCCGGATGGCTTACGGCCTTGATTCTATAAAAAACCTTAGATCTGAACTGTCAAAACCCATGCTTAAAGCATTCAATGCGTCCTCCAGAGACCCCTTTTGATCCGAGCCTTCTTAGGGGTATATTGTTGTCATACCAAAAGTGGGCAAAGATCCATCTCAGTGTCAAAATTACCGGCCGATCTACCCTGATTAACACCCGGACGGCAAAAAATCTTTGCCAATGATGAAGCTGATAGAATCAAGTCCCCTATCTCGTTCCGTTTTATCACCCAGACCTGGTGGGCTTTTGTTCCCTACAGGGAGGCCGAGGGACAATACACTAAAAACATTCTCTGATACAAACACATCGAGGCACAAAAGACTCCTGCCTTTTCTATACTTGATGCGAGCAGGCTTTTGTATAAGGGTAGCATGGTCATTTCTTGCAGGGGGTTCTGGAATCCATTGGGTTTGGGGACAGGCATATGGGGGAAGATTATGGCCCTCTATACCTCACCACAGGCTCAACTCCGAATTAATGGAGTTCTTTCCGCTCCCTTGACCATAGGGAATGGCACCAGGCAGGGATGTCCACTCTCCCCAATCCTATATACACTCACCGGCCACTTTATTAGGTACACATGTCCAACTGCTCGTTAACACTTAATTTCTAAATCAGCCTATCACATGGCGGCAAATCAGTGCTTTTAGGAATGTAGTCATGGTCCAAGACAATCTCCTGCAGTTTAAACGGCATCAAGTATGGGGAAAAGAAAGGTGATTGATTTGAGTGCCTTTGAAGTGGCATGGTTGTTGGTGCCAAGAAGGGCTGGTTGAGTATTTTCAGAAACTGCTGATCTCCTGGGATTTTCACGCCAACCATCTTAGGTTTACAGATAATGGTCGAAGAAAGAAAAAACATCCAGTGAGCGGCAGTCCTGGGCTGGGAAATGCCTTGTTGAGCCAGAGGTCAAAGGAGAATGGGGCAGACGGTTTGAGCTGATAGGAAAGGCAACAGTGACTCAAATAGCAACCGTTACAACCAAGGTAGGCAGAAGAGAATCTCTGAACGCACAGTACGGCGAACTTGGAGGCCAGGATGGGCTACAGCAACAGAAGGACCAACACCGTGTGCCACTCCTCCCTTTTCAGCTAAGAACAGGAAACTGAGGCTTCCAATTTGCCCAAGCTCATCGAAATTGGACAGTAAAGATTGGAAAAAACGTTGCCTGGTCTGCATGAGTCCGATTTCTGCTGCGATCATTTCGGATGGTAGGGTAGAAATTTTGGCAGTCTACAAACGTGAAAGCTGGATCCCATCCTGCTTGTAATAACGAGTTCAGGCTGGTGGTGGTGTGTCATGGTGTGGGCGAATATTTTCTTGGCCACTCTTGGGCACCAATTGAGCTCGTTGCAACACCTTGGTGAATCTTTGCCACGAAGAATTGAGGCAGTTCTGTAGGCAAAAATGGCGGGTTCCAAACCCGATTTACTTAGATGGTGTACTAATAAAGTGGCCAGTGTGTGTTTATTGGCTTACTGGAGCACCTGATGCAGCGTGCTGGGAGAACAGGAGTTTCGGTGGATCTCCTGTGAATGACTTCCATGTCAAGTGCTCAGCCTTTGCGGGACAACCTATTGCTAGTATCGTCACTGTCAGCGCTGCACACTCCATACGGGCAGCATGATGGCCTGGATGTGGAATAGAGCTCCATGTAATCTCAGAATAACTGGCTAAGAGTCTGCCCCTGAGTCTTAATTTGCTCAGACCCTCCTGACTTCCCTGAAATCCTCTTTTCCTCTTTCATGGGAAACCTCGTCCTTTAAGTATTTGGGGGTACGGATTCCCTCAACCCCGGATTTGATTTATGACTTAAATTTCGCACCCTTTCTTGCCAACCTTCAGCGGGATCTCACAAGATGGGATAGGAAGGACTTCTCCTGGATTGGGAGAATAAAATATGAATAAAATGAATGCCCTTCGTTGACTCCTATATCTCTATCAGGCAATTCTAAACGGCTTTCCAATCCTTTTTTTGTAACGCTCGCAAAGATGACAACTCAATTTATTTGGGCACGAGGTCGCCCGAATATCGGAGAGGAAATTGTCTCGACCAAAAGCGTGAGGGTGGCTATGTCCCTCCGGATTTTCATGCATATTACTTAGCGACGGTAGCTAGTCCGCATCTGGAGGCTTTTAATAGGGCATACTCTAAAACTGTGGGTGATGCTTGGAGAATGGTATGTACAGAGCTTCCGGTTGAAGGCCTTGCCTTGGATGCCGGCATCTATAATACCAAGGAAAACACTTTTTCGATGAGTGTACCCTGATAGCTCAGACCTCGTTAGATATGTAGATCCTTTGCTTGCTAGGATAAACATTTTTTAGTATTCGGGGTCATGCACCCTACATGTAACCCGACCATCCCAGACTCTCTATCTGTACGTTAGACCCGCTTGTTAGGAAGAAGGTTCCTGATGCTCTTTCGGTGAGGAAGGATCTTAACCTCGAACTCCATGAAGAGTTACGAGGACATGGTAGGGAAGTGAGCGATGACCCATTTTTCCAGTTCTCGTATTATCAAGATAATGCTTTATTCACGGTGGAAGCAGAGTTTGGTGATGCCCACAGACCCCCCACTACCTTTCGAGTTGTGTGCTGGATAAGTTGCTCGGAGAGGAGAGCAC
Organism: Phyllomedusa bahiana; assembly: GCA_025379985.1. Lineage (NCBI taxonomy): Eukaryota > Metazoa > Chordata > Amphibia > Anura > Hylidae > Phyllomedusa > Phyllomedusa bahiana. Next base: position 81,932 of record JAODAL010004786.1, on the reverse strand, counting down.
TTTCGGTGGTCTATAGGGGGGGGGAGGGGTGGGGATAATGATAGGTTCCTTATCATCTGCAAGGCTCACCTTCCAGAATAGCTGGGAGAGGAAACTTAAAAGTACCTTCTCAGACGAAGGGAAGTGCGCAAGACGTTTTGCTTACATCCATAAATCCTCAGTATCTTCCAGGGCCCACGATTTTGAACTATAAAATTGTCACCAGGTGGTAACAGGGTTCCGGCATTATTGAATGTCTAGTTCCCCTCGATCTCGAGCGTTGCTGGAGGTGTGGGAAAGAGAAAGGGACGATGGTCCACATTCTGGTGGGGCCTGACCAGCTCTACAGCCGTTTTGGAAGGAGTGATTGCAGTAATTCGTTGGTACGGGGATACAAGATTCAGAATACTCCTGCTTCAGTGCTCCTTTTCGATATCCGCTCCCAAACTGCCTCATTAAATACCATTCTTTTTGTGTTCATGCTTTTGGTGGCCAAAAATTGTTATCCCGAGACTTTGGTTGTCTAAATCAGCCCCACTTTAGTGGATGGTTTTGAGAGGTGCCATGTTATTGCAGCGGACTGGAGGAATTTAGGTCCGACTCCCCAATATGCACACTAATACCTCACACTTGGGAAGATTGGATTTCCTTTTGTAGACGGACCCAATACTTCTCTGGCCATAATACAGAGTCTCTTCAACTTGTTTGGGAGAAATTAACTTGAGGAGGTTGGGAGATAGAGTCACGTGAGAGATGCTGCTTCATTTGCTTCTTCGCGAGAGGGTTGTGAGGGGTCACCGTTGAGCGGATGTCCTGTTTTCTCTGAGAGTGTTTTACTTTTTTTTTTTTTCTGGTTCTTTCTTCTTCTCTCTCTTGGTTCCAGGGTTACCGATATATGAGGTCCTGACACACTGTTCAGTTGCTTCCATCTGTCGCCAGGCAATATGGGTATAATGGAAGCTTTGGAGGGCTGGTCTCTTAAACACAGACAGGCCCTCCGGGCTCTGAAGAGACAGTGCTATGTGTTTTAGCTCTGATTATCACCTTTACCATGTTTGTCGATAATAGATACTAATATGATGCGTACTTATGGGCAATGTTAACTCCTATACAAAATGATTCTATAACTGATTGCTGATAAGATCTCTGTATTGAGCTTGTTGCTGTACCCTTTTTTTTTCCATTTTTATGTTCAATAAAGATTACTTGAATACGTAAAAAAAAAAAAAATCCACTGTAGACCTCCCAGTAGGATGAGTATTCAGGGTGGGAAAACCCTATAAGTTTTTCTTCTAGCTCCAACACATATGATCTCATTTATTAAAACTGTATTAATTGTAAAAGTACCTTTATTGCCCATAGCAACCAATCAGAGTTCAGCTTTCCTATTTTAACCTGGCAAAATTAATGTGGAGTTCTGATTGGTTGCTATGGGCAACAAGGACAGTTTTACTCTTAGACCAGATTGATAGATGAGACCCGTAATTTTTAAAATAGGTGAACCTTTAAAACTTCATTTCTATTTGTATAATCTAGAATTCCCACTTATCTTTGTGGTCAGTGACGACAAATTTAACACCAAGGTCATTTGTTACAAAACAATCGCTATGTCAAAGACCCTGTCAGGGTTGAAGAAAGGGCATGTTTAAGGGAAGGAACAGATATCATTCCTACGGCCTATTCCCCATGAAGGCCATGGAGTAAGTGCTAGTCTGCATTATCTGACTTTTACATACTGATTCCTTTATGGCAACTGACCACGCTGGTAAATTTGTTATAATTGACTAGAAAGATAAGTGGGGATTTTAGATTATGCTAATAAAAGGGAACTATAAACTTTACCATGATTCATATAAAGGCGCAGCACCTTCTCACTTTCCCCCCTTCACTTTACTTTTTTCATTTATATAGCGCTAACATATCCCGCAGTGCTGGCTAGAGGCTGGCATTACATTTTTGGAGTGTGGGGGAAAGTCATGCAAATACAGGAAGAACATTCAAAAGCCATAGAAAGGTTATGCTTGGTCAGACTCCAATCCAGGACCCAGCCCTTCTACTAACTGTGCTAAACACTGTGAACCCTTTGCTCAAAGATCTCTGTTCCTCAAAATCTGGTGCAACATTTTAGGCAAAGGTGTGTTCAATTAATGGACATCTCTCATGCTGTGTCAGACATAAGTATAGTGTGTGTGTATGTGTTGCATTTTATGGCAGTCAGTAATCCATCATTGGTCTGCAGACTACATTTGTTGGTATTTTTTTTTGGGGAAGAAGCAAGAATCAGAGGACAAAGCTATAGCAGTTGCAGTGGAACGTGCCCCTAAACTTCCCTCTGTATGCTTACTTTTTAAATGATTTAAAACAGACAAAACACATTTAAACAAGCTACATAGTTCAATAAAATTTAATTTTTGCTGCTCCTTTTGCTGTAGAGCATTTTAAGAATCCATATTTAGTAAAGAGATGTATGGCACCAGTTAAAGTTAAAAGTGTTTTACCACAAAGGCATTTCATGTCTGGTTTGTCCTGCTTCAGCTTAAAGTGTGTTCAAAAGCGGTGTGTAGGATTTGTTTGAACTCAGGGGCGTAGCTAAAGTCTCATGTGCCCGGGTGCAAAACTTCTGCTTGGGGCCATCCTACCCCCAGACACCATCTGTTGACCAATACTTTTCAACAGCAGGTGCCCAGCTTGACTTGACGGATGACTGCGGTGTAGCGCGCTACGGAAAGTTAAATATAGAATAACATTAATTTCAAATGGGGCCAAAGAAAAACAAGTTATACAGCCAAAGTGTCTGTTAGTGTCCCTCTTTGGCTGTCTCCAAAAATTGTGATGTATCTGGGCGGGTGTGGTTAGAGGTGTGTCCTAGTGTGATGTAATTTTTTTGTTTGTTTTTGGATGCATAGCCTGATGTGTCGCTCTTTGCAGTCTCCAAAAGTTGGGAGGTATTTAGTGGTGCGAAAAAGGTTGTGTGTGCAGGGAAAGGATGTTCTGATCTTTAAGGAGAGCTGAGAAGATCCCTTCTGCCCCTCTCAGCCAGCCAGCACTGATACACCATTATTTTCTTATCCATCGAAGTCCTTACCTAGATTTTATTAAATGGTAAAGCAAACCCAATAAAAAAGTACGCACACTAAGTACATATAGATTTATTTGACAAGAAGGCTACTAACATCATTAAAATCAATTAAAAATAGACAAAAGACCGGAATCCACTTAAAACGGTTGGTCCTTCTGTAGTATTAGCCCAGGATGAGGATGTAACAGACCAGAAAGTAGCACAAGTTATGTCATAAATAGGTTTCACAGTTTAGAAGTATTAGTAACACTGCACAATGTATTATATATGTGATGGTAATTGAATATGTGCACATCATAAATTATTAAGTTCACACACATGAATCTTTAAATAACTAAGGTATGTCCTTCCTGTTTGTCCAAAGGAACAAATAAAGTGATATTAAAATAAAAAAAAAACATTAAAAATAAAAATGCAGTGGAACCTGAATCGCAGCTAGAAAATGCAGCTTTCTCAGGAGAACGAGACCAGGCAGTAACACCTGCACAACAGATGGCATCACTGTCAGTGATTGGAATACTCATGATAGGGACATAAAGGACGACATGTATGATTTTTAGCGCCCAGGCGCCATTTTTTGCACGCATTAGTAGTGTAGAATGCGCCTGAATCTATAAACCTGTTCTACTGTGGGTCATAGATTTAGCGCTTCCTGTCTGCAAAGCAACAATTCTGGAACAGGTAGAGCACTTTAAAAGTGGTTTACCTGTTCCAGCAGTAATGCGCCTGGATTTGCCGTACTGAAGCTATAAATGTGTAGCTTCGTACGGTTGTAGTGCGACACGCCTCCAGCATGCCCCCCGATCTCAGGCGCATTACAAAGTGCCGCGGGCGCTCTGTAATGCACCTGATATTGGAGTGCGCCTGGTTAAAAATACAGCGAACGGGGCTCTAGTTCTCGGGCTGAAAAGACACCAGACTTCTGCCGCAGCCCCGTTCATACATGTCACCCAAAATGTAGTCACAGCTCCACCTGTCAGACTGGCTAGGTGACACTGAAATGATAGAAGCTGACCTTTGAGTGCTATGGGTGAGTGTAGATGATGACCTGTTTTTTAAACTATATTAGAAAATATCATGGTTAATACTTGTAAAGGTTACAATAAATCTTGAAATTTTTAGTTTGGTGTCTTATGTAACTAAATCCAAGACCAAGTGCTATGATAATTCCATTACCATGAAATAAAATGAGAAAGAATGTGTTCACTGCCTCTGAGACGTCGCACACAGGTGTGTGACCAGTCGCTTTTCAGGCTGCTACTCCTCCCTGGACCGAGCCGACGAGTAGGCAAAAGTAGGTCACCGCTTAAGTCGCCACTTCATGCCAGGCAAAAAAGGGGGTGCAGGGAGATATGAGGTGGGCTGAATTTTCCATTCAGGGGGCGCTATATGTCCTGTTTGTCTGGGTCACCAGAATACCTTGTTCCAGTCCTGTCTCCAATACTCATGGACTTCTATGGACATTATGAAAGTATTCATCCTCTGAGAGAGGAACGCACAGGCTGACTACTTATCGCAAGTATTTTACATTTTTCATATGCTGGATGTTAAAAGTTTAATAAATGTGTCTAATTTGGATTCCTCTATGATATCTGCTTTGAAATAGATGGGATTTGTCACAGTTACAGGATCTCTGTTTGCAGACAGACCCGGAGGTTGTGTGACTACTGACTTTATGCTGCCGCATTTACATTTAAGGTCGTTTATATCCTGTCGTAAAGTGCTCACTAGTGCTGATCATACTACTGGTAAACTGTATACCTTCCATATGTATCATCAGTGTATTTGCATACTAAAGTAACCAATTACATTCTCTTTATAACCTTATAAGCTTTATTGAATTTGTAATATCTTCAGTTGTAAAGTTATAGAAAACTCAATAAACAATTTTACCATAGAAAAAAAATGTGAATGATGGCAAAAGGTACCACACAGAGGCTTAAAGCGGCTGGCTACATAACAAATGTGCTGGAAAGACAAATATATGGCAATTACTAATATATAAATATTAGAGTGAGGTCACATAGTGCAGCTGTCTGCATGTGTCTGAAAACATTTATGGCAACTTGTATTAAGCCTGGCACTGACTGGCCTTTTCTTATTATCTTTATGGCTGTGTAAATTGCCCCTGATTTTATGATGGTGTTCTTCTGCTGGTCATACATACAGGGCAGTGTAGAGCCAATACCACAAGTCTGGCTCAGGCACCACATTACCCTGTTCTGTCTGTTCTTCTGCAGGTCATACATACAGGGCAGTGTAGAGCCAATACCACAAGTCTGGCTCGGGCACCACCTTTACCCTGGTCCTGGCTGTTCCTTCTGCAGGTCATACATACAGGGCGTGTAGAGCCAATACCACAAGTCTGGCTCAGGCCCACCTTTACCTGGTCTGGCTGTTCTTCTGCAGGTCTACTTTACAGGGCAGTGTATTCCCAAATCCCACAAGTCTGGCTCAGGCACCACCTTTACCCTGGTCTGGCTGTTCTTCTGCAGGTCATACATACAGGGCAGTGTAAGAGCCAATACCAAAAGTTGGCTCAGGCACCCCCTTTACCCTGGTCTAGCTGTTCTTCTGCAGGTTATACATACAAGGCAGTGTAGAGCCAATACCACAAGTCTGGCTCAGGCACCACCTTTACTGTGGTCTATTCTTCTGCAGGTCATACATACAGGCGCAGTGTAGAGCTAGTACCACAAGCCTGGCTCAGGCACCACCTTTACCCTGGTCTGGCTGTTCTTCTGCAGGTCATACATACAGGGCAGTGTAGAGCCAATACCACAAGTCTGGCTCAGGCACCACCTTTACCCTGGTCTGGATGTTCTAACTGTTCTGCATCTAGGTTTGGCGTCCAACATTCACAAATGTGTCTAATCCTACAAGTATGGTGGGAACGCCCCTAATCTTTGGCGCATTAAAAAGTGTCTCTGGCGTGCGCCTGTTCATACATTCTTTTTGGCTCAAAGTACACCAGAAAACTGGCGCAGTCCCGTTCATTCATGTCACCCTTAGGGTGCTGTCACACAGTGCGTTTTTTTTTTCTTGCAGAAATGCACAGCATTTAAGGGGTTGTCTCGCTACAAAGAATAGCTTTCAAATTGTAGGGAACACAAAATAAAGACATTTTCCAAATATATTGCTTTGTTCCTCTGTTTTCCCTAAGGAGAAAACAAGTGAATTTATGACCTCCCTGGCTATTCAGTTCCCTCATTTAAAAGGGCCTGTAAACAATTCTCCCCCTGCTGTTTGTTCTATGAGATAACAGTGAGTGATGTCATCACACAGGTCTTGGCAGTGTCCCTGCTGCTGAGCAGTAAAAAGCTTGATTTATGTAAAATAAACAGAACTGTAATTAGGGCTTTTGTTTGAGGGATCTATAAGAAAATTCCTGTTAGTAGTTTGAGAAGCTAAACTGATCTAATTAGCAACTGAAAGCACAGCACAGCATGGAGCTGTACAAGCACAAGCTGTATGCACATTAGTCAGTCTGAACCAGGAAGTGGCAGAGTATTTCATTCATGCATCCCTTGAAACTCTGTAGGGAGACAACTCCTTTAATTTCTGTGCATTTCTGCAAAAAAAAAAAAAATTGTGTGAATGCATCATTAGTCTATGTCTACACTGCAGTGGACAAAAAACGACCTGAAAACGAATTACTAAAAACGTTCATGAAACTGAGTTTTCTGTCCACTGACTGTCAAAAGCAGCTGAAAAAACGTAAGTTTTTTGGCACGTTTTTCGAAGCATTTTTTGGAGCGTTTTTTGAAGCGTTTTTTGGAGCGTCTTTGCTCTGCTTTTTAATGTATGCACAAATTAAGCCATTGGATGTAAGCTACACCCTACAGGTGGAGTTAATATGTTAAGTAGTCACTTCCTTTAGATCACTGTAGCCATTGTGAGCACATTGTCCTTTGTGTGCTGCTGCGTGCTACTGCTTTATTAAATTTTGCACCAGATTGTTGCACCAAAATCCACAAAAACCCACATTATCTTTGCATTTCAGCAAGATAACTATTATTTGCGTCAAAATCTGTAAAGAAAAGGATTTTAGCGTCAAAATCCCAAAAAAAACATTATTGCGCCAAAATTCCGTAAAAAAAAAAAAATTTTTAGTGTCCGAAGCGGGATCAGTTTATTAGCGCCAAAATTTTTAAAGATATTGATCTTAGCCCCAAATCCGTCAAAAAACGGATTCTGGCGCCGAAATCCGTAAAAAATTTTTTATTTATTTGCGTCAAAAGCTAGATCACTTTATTAGCGCCAAAATCTTTAAAGATACGGATTTAAGCCCAAAAAGCCATAAAAAACGGATTCTTGCTGCAAAATCCATAAAAATCGTATTTTTGCCGTCAGAAGCGAGATAGCGTTATTAGCGCCAAAATCTGTAAAAAAACGTATTTTTGGGCGTTAGAAGCGAGATAACGTTATTAGCGCCAAAATCTGTAAAAATTAATTATTCTATTGCCAAAAAACGTAAAAAACGGATTCTTGCGCCAAAGTCCGTAAAAAAACGTATTTTTTGGCGTTAGAAGCGAGATAACGTTATTAGCGCCAAAATCTGTAAAAAAAATTATTTTAGTGCAAAAAAACGTAAAAAAACGGATTCTTGCCCCAAAATCCATAAAAAAAGTATTTTTTGGCATCAGAAGCGAGATAATGTTTTTAGCGGCAAAATCTGTAAAAAAAAATTATTTTGGTGTCAAAAAACGTAAAAAAACTTATTTTTGCGCCAAAATTCGTAAAAAAAACGTATTTTTGGCGTCAGAGGCGAGATAATGTTATTAGCGGCAAAATCTGTAAAAAAAATTATTTGTGCCAAAAAAGTAAAAAAACGGATTTTTGCGCCAAAATCTGTAAAACAACGTATTTTTGGCGTCAGAGGCGAGATAACGTTACTAGCGCCAAAATCTGTAAAACAAAATTATTTTAGTGCCAAAAAACATAAAAAATGGATTCTGCCGCCAAAATCCGTAAAAAACGTATTCTGGCGCCAAAATCCATAAAAAACGTATTTTCAGCATCAGTAGCAAGATAACTTTATTAGCGCCAAAATATGTTTAGAAAAGGATTTTAGCATCAAAATCTGTAAAAAAAAAAAAAAAAAACAGATTCTGATGCCAAAATCTGTAAAAAACGTATTTTTAGCGAAAAAATATGAATTGCGCAAAAATCGTTAGCGACCAAAGCATGATAATTTTATTACAAAAGGTACAAAAAAGGACACATCAGACCCTTGTATGCAAATTTGATAAGGATTAACCTTTGTTTCACCCACTATAGGTGTAACTTGGGTCTCCTGGGAGGGTTTTCATTGAAAAATCGCGGCAAAAAACGCGGCAAAAAACGCGGCAAAAGACGTCCGGCGCTTTACATAGACTCCTGTAGTAAATTTTCTGCCCGGCTCTGCCGTTTTTTAGAGCATGTTGCAAAATACGACCAGTAAAAAAAACGAGCAGAAAAAAGAAGCTCAGTGTAGACAGCAGGACGTTTTTTACAATAGAAGTCTATGGGAGATGATTACAGTCGTTTTTCCAGCGTTTTTAGAAGACGAAAAACGCTGAAAAAACTGACGTTTTTCTGCGCAGTGTAGACATAGCCTTAGTTTTACCTGAAAAATTATGAGGTTTATAAAATTGATTAGTTTTGTAGGAAGAATGGTTGTTTACTTGCAAAATTGTGGACCTCCATAATCTATGTTGGTGGACTTACCCTTGAAAGTATAGGAGTTTATATTATAGTATAACACATATTAATACAGTAAGGTATCTACATGTATTATAAAAGAGATCAAGCAATCACATAGTCTAATCCCATATTGGGACTTAAAAAAAAAAAAAAAGAAGTGAAAAGGAAGTAAATAAAAAGTTTAAAAAAGGAAAATCAAAAAAAATCATAATTCTCCAATAAAAACTCTTTAAAATATTATGTAATTTAGTCCATACCGTATATTTTACAAAAAATAAAAAAAAAACAAGCTAGAATAAAAAGTGATAGAAAAGAATTTAAACTTTGGCCTCAAAAAGTGGAAGTGTGGTCTCTAGAAAGGGGCGGTGGACTTAGGGACAGCCCCGACTGGCAAAGGTTCTAGCAACGCCGTTGGTCTAGTGACCTTCCCCTACCTCAGTGGCCAAAAATACTTAGTAAAATCTACCATTGGGAAAAAAAGTATTTAGTCAGCCACCAATTGTGAAAGTTCTCCCACTTAAAAAGATGAGAGAGGCCTGTAACTGACATCATAGGTAGACCTCAACTATAAGAGACAAAATGAGGAAACAAATCCAGAAAATCACATTGTCTGATTTGGAAATAATTTATTTGCAAATTTTGGTGGAAAATAAGTATTTGGTCACCTACAAACAAGCAAGATTTATATGGCTCTCACAGACCTGTAACTTCTTCTTTAAGAGGCTCCTCTGTCCTCCCCTCATTACCTGTAGTAATGGCACCTGTCTGAACTTGTTATCAGTATAAAAGACACCTGTCCACAACCTCAGTCACACTCCAAACTCCACTATGGTGAAGACCAAAGAGCTGTTAAAGGACACCAGAAACAACATTGTAGCCCTGCACCAGGCTGTGAAGACTGAATCTACAATAGGCAAGCAGCTCGGTGTGAAGAAATCAACAGTGGGAGCAATAATTAGAAAATGGAAGACATACAAAACCACTGATAATCTCCATCAATCTGGGGCTCCACACAAAAAATCCCAGAACCACACGGGAGCACCTAGTAAATGACCTGCAGAGAGCTGGGACCAACGTAACAAAGGCTACCATCAGTAACACACTACGCCGCCAGGGACTCAGATCCTGCAGTGACAGACGTGTCCCCCTACTTAAAGGAGTTGTCTACCTACAGAGTTTCACAGAATGCATGAATGAAATACTCTGTCACTTCCTGGTTCAGACTGACTGACTCATTTGCATACAGCTCCATGCTCCATGCTTTCAGTTGCTAATTAGATCAGATTAGCTTTTCAAACTGCTCTCAGAAGGCTTTATCTGATCCGCAAAACAAAAGCCCTAATTACAGTTCTGTTTATTTTACATAAATCGAGCTTTTTACTGTTCAGCAGCATGGACACTGCCATGACCTGTGTGATGACATCACTCACTGTTATCTCATTGAACAAACAGCAGGGGGAGAATTGTTTACAGGTCAGTTACTGAGGGAACTGAAATAGCCAGGGAGTTCATAAATTCACTTGTATCTCCTTAGGGAAAAACAGAGGAACAAAGCAATATATTTGGAAAATGTCTTTATTTTGTGTTCCCTACAATTTGAAAGCTATTCTTTGTAGCGAGACAACCCCTTTAAGCCAGTACATGTCCGGGCCCATCTGAAGTTTGCTATAGAGCATTTGGATGATCCTGAAGAGTATTAGGATAATGTCATATGGTCAGATGAAACCAAAGTAGAACTGTTTGGTAGAAACACAACTCGTCGTGTTTGGAGGAGAGAGAATGCTGAGTTGCATCCAAAAAACCTACAGACCTACTGTGAACCATGTGGATGGCAACATCATACTTTGGGGCTGTTTCTCTGCAAAGGGACCAGGTCGACTGATCTGTATACATGAAAGAATGAATGGGGCCATGTATCGTGATATTTTGAGTGCAAACCTCCTTCCATTAGCGAGGACATTGAAGATGAAACGTGGCTGGGTCTTTCAGCATAACAATGATCCCAAGCACACTGCCAGGGCAATGAAGGAGTGACTTCGTAAGATGCATTTCAAGGTCCTGGAGTGACGTAGCCACTCTCCAGATCTCAACCCCATGGAAAACCTTTGGAGGAAGTTGAAAGTCCGCGTTGCCCAGCGACAGCCCCAAAACATCACTGCTCTAGAGGAGCTCTGCATGGAGGAATGGGCCAACATACCAGCAACAGTGCGTGCAAACCTTGTGTTTGACCTCTGTCATTGCCAACAAAGGATAAATAACAAAGTATTGAGATGAACTTTTGTTATTGATAAAATACTTATTTTCCACCATAATTTGCAAATAAATTCTTTCCAAATCAGACAATGAGATTTTCTGGATGTTTTCTCATTTTGTCTCTCATAGTTGAGGTCTACCTATGATGTCAATTACAGGCCTCTCTCATCCTTTTAAGTGAGAGAACTTGCACAATTGGTGGCTAAGTACTTTTTTCCTCCGCTGTATTCTGCATTTTAATCAAAAAGATTCTTATGTAATCAGCAACTCAAACAAGTATACAAATGCCGTTGAAAAGAGGCGAAAAACGCTCACAGAACTTCATTACCATAATATGCAAACTGATAAACAAATCTATTCTGCCCAGAGAGAAGTCATCCGTGACTGCTGAAATTTATACTCACTATCAGCAAATGCTCTGAAGCTTCTTAATGGCCCAAAGCGTCTGAAACCTTAATATTAAACCGAACAGTTTTTGAAAACCATTTAGACTTTCACATTGATCTTATTTTGTTGAAGTTTTAGATTAGATATTAGTGCCAAAAATGCTTTTCTTTGTGTACTGTATTTCTGTTCACAGTGTGATCTTAAAGAGATAAATTTGAGATTAAATTAGGTTTTTTTTTCCCCCCCCAAAGCAGCCCCATTTTTTTACAGAAGTGACTGGTATTAAAAATTTTTCTGACATTAAAGGGTTTGGCTCTTTAAAAGAAAATTTTTAAACAGGGAGGGAACGAAAATGAAGGTTTTTTCAAATAGATTGCTTTTTTATATTTTTGTTGAGGAAAAAAAGTGATTTTTTTATTCAGTACCTCAGTTTCACTAATATTAAAGAGGGCGTGTCCTGCCTCCCTACTATTGTCTTATCTGATAGCAGGGATGATGTCATTACGGGTTTGCCCACAGATCTGCCTGCTGCTTGAGGCTTGAGTGTTATCTAAAAACATCAAAAAGGCCACACTAAACAAAACCCCGGCAGGCAACAGAAGCCCCAGTTTTTTTGGGAAAGATAAAACAGGTGAGATAACAATGACAAAAGCTCCACAGCCCTTTACGGGGGAGCAGCTGAATGATAAAAAACTGCACATCAAATAACTACCAATTCACACCAGTATGCAAAAAAGGCACAGAATATTACAGAATGCAAAAAATATTGATAACTCAACAACTCAAACACCTTCTATCTATGAGAGGGTTAGTTGCTGCTATTATAACTGCATATAAAAAAGGATCAAAGGGATCTTAAAATACTTGGGTGAATGCTGGTTACGTCTATGGGGCCACAACTTCGATTGAGGGGTTTCCCACACTTTGAGTGTCTCACAAAAATATTAAACCCCTGCCCCCCAAAATTTTGGAAAAAAAGATACATACTGGAAAAATATTAAATAAAGATGTTATTGATCTATCAAACAAAGGGACTAAAAATACTGTTTACTTTACTCTGAAGCTTCCTGGACTTTAAGCAAAAACGTTTGTCTAATTCAAGTAAAAAAGAAAGGGTTTTGGGAGGTAGCTGATATCAATCATAATGGGGTCAAGAACTATAGCATGCTAGCAAGAACTATTTCACCACCCATATCCCCCCTTCCCACAACCCCAGAAAAATTTTTAAAAACCCCAAACTTCTTCTCCTCCCCAACACCCCCCCCCCCTTCCTCTTCAGCAGTGACTTGCCTTCCTTCTCCAGAAATCAACCTCATCAAAAAGTTCACCCCGCGTCCCACCACCCTCCCTTACCCTTGAAACCTGCTCACCCCCCTTAACTTTTTCCCCGAGGGGCATCAGACAAGCTCTCCCCTTTTACGCCCAAAATCCAACCTACTACCTGTAGTCTTGACCCACTCCCCATCCCCCCTCATCCCAGCCCTCATGCTTCATCATCCAGCACTCCCACTCTTCAACTTCAATAACCTCGGCATTTTTTCCCTTCTGTTTTTAAACATGTCTATCACCCCAAACCAAAAAAAAACAACCCTTGCCATTTTTCTCTGTCCAACTATCGCCCCTCTCACTGCCCCCCTTTTGCTTCCAAACCCCTCGAGCACCCGCTATCTTCAGCTGACCCCCCCCTCTCTCCAACTTCTTCTTGACCCATACTACTGTTTTCGACCCCCCACTCTACCAAACTCCCCTAACCAAAGTCACAAAGACTAGAAACTGCAAAGCCTCATCCCACTCCTGTGCCCCTCCTTTTAAACCCTTCCTCTCCTTTTTTACACGTCGACCATCCCTCCTGCTACAAATCCTCCCTCCCTCCATACACTTGGCTTTTTTCCGGGATCCCCTCGTACCTCACGATGGGCCCTTTACGTCTCTCACTTTTTGCACCACCCCCTCCACCCGGCCTCTCTCTTCGGTGCCCCCCAAAGGTCATCCGGGCCCACTACTCTTCTCTATCACACCCGGCCTCGGTCCTCATAGCCTCCATGGCTTTCTTTACCACCTGATCCCCGAGATACCCAACTCTACATCCCCACCCCAATGTCACTTCCACTCCCCCGGATCCTGACGTCTGTCCCCCCATTTCCCCTTTTCTCCTCACATCCCCTAAAACTAAATGTGGAAAAAAAACAGAACCCCTCATTTTTCCACCAAATCCACACAAACCCCTCCCCCCTGATCTTCATTACGTAAAGGGGCTCTAACTTTCCCCTCCACAATTTCCGCTGTCTTGGGGAAATCCTAACTCTGCTTTATTTTTAAAACCACAAACCCCAAAACCCTCCCCTTTCCCCCTGCCGCCTCCACCGAAAAACATCTCTCGCATCCGCTCTTTCCCTTTTCTATGACACTACAAAAATGTGGTCCATGCCCTTGTCTCTCCCCCCCCTAACTACTGAACACCTTCTCAGTGGCCTCCCACTGTCCCCCTCGCCCCCCTAAAATCCACCTTTTAAACTCTGCTGCCCGTTTTCCCCTCTCTCCTCGCATCCTCTCCCTTCCCCTTGCCAATCCCTTCACGGGTTCCCTTGCCCACGAATTCATTCAAGCTACAACCATACTACAAGGCTTCCATGCCTCTCCCTCCTACATCCTGCCCAAATTTTCCCAAATACTCCCCTCCGCATCTCCCCCCTCCGGGGCCTTCTCCTCTGCTCTCCCTTATCACTCCCACACAACGTCTCCAAGACTTCCCCCGGCTTCACCCCACACTGGGAACCCCCCTCCCCCAACACACCCAATCTCCTCCACTTTCCCCACTTCAAAACAACCTGAAAACCCATTTCTTCGGGCTTGCCTATAACCTTCACTAAATTTGTCATACTTCCTCCCAGACATGTCTGCCCTCACCCTGCCTTTTCCCCTCCTTGTAGTTGAACCCTCGGGGGTAGGGTCCCCTCTCCTCTGTCGTCCAAAAGTCTTTACCCCTTATCACTGTACTCCCCGTTTGACTTAAGTAAGTATGAAAACCCCCCGAAAGTACAGCGCCCCGGAAACAATGGCGCTTAAAATAAATAATAATAATAATAATAATAAAATGAAAGCTGCTTCTGGCTCTGAAACGGCAAGGTAAAACAACCCCTTTAATATTTTTATTTAAATAGTGCATCCCTTGCAGTAAAAAAAAATGTAGTGTAGCAATCTCTTACATGGGTGTGTTTTACTTTTTCTTTTTTTTTTAAAAAACATTTCTCTCCACTTATTCACTTCCACTCATTTGGAAGTCTACACAACTGGTTTTTTGGTCGGATTTTCAGATGGTTTCAGATTTGTAAAACCTCTGAACAGGGGCAAGCAACCGCCCCATAACTTCAATAAAAATCTGCTCAGTTCTTTACTGAAAAGATTTTCAGCCCAGGGACTTTTACACCGCCGGGGTTCCAATCAAATTTAACATACCCCATTTCGCCCGGGTTTTCAGGCGCAAGGGTGTGCTTCAATGGTTAAGGGGGATGGGGGAAAAAACAAACCGCGAAAAAATCCCCCCAAAACCTTTAAAACACAAAAAAAACCAGTCGGATTTGGATTCTGTTCACTTTTCCCTCTGGGTAGCCTTAGAGTAGGTGACTTTTTTTTTTTTGATGTCCTTAAAAATAGAAAAAAAGTTAACTCACTTCTGAAGGTTGCTCTGTTCCAGCGTCCGCCCTCTACTGGTGCTCCCTGCCAATGATGTCATGTTAAGTGACATTGCATTAAGCCCCATAAAAGGGTTGTCCACTAAGTTTTCTTTTTATGTTAAAGATTTTCAAAAACAAGTCACTTTCAATATATTTCTTAACAGGTCCTACCCATTTTGAATAGGGGGGAAACCCCTTTTTAGGGGTGCAACCCTCAGGGCGTATAGCCAACCTGTTTTTCTCTCTCCTAATAGCTGTCGCACGGTTTTAAAATACAGACCTGGTTCTACTGCAGCCCAGTAGAAGCCAGTAAACACGCCCCTGAATTCAAAAAAACCAAGAAAAAAAGGGGCTGAGGGAAATGAAAAATGAGTGAGACAACCCCTTTTATGACCCTAATTTTCATGTGCTGTTCATATAGATAGAGAGTACTGAGGCGTGATTGAGGGAGCACGCTGACTGTGGGGGGGTCATTGTGGGGAGCACTGGGGGCGCAGTGCTAAAAAGCACCTTCTAGTAAAAGCCATTTTTTTTTTTAAGGCCTTCCCAAACCTTAAATATTTTTACACTAACAGACAACCCTTGTAAAGAGGCACTGGCATGTCTGCTTTACTGAAGAAGTGTTTCCCGTACTAGAACAAATTTTAAACACCCTTTTTGTAAAACTGTGTTGCGCCATTCATCTGAGGAATTTGACAAATGGGTGTTTCTAACTGTGAGTGTGTTTTGACAGAGCCACACTGTGTTTGGCCACACCCTTTTGACAAAGGAGTAAACACATCTCAGTTTATTTTTTAAAAAAACTTGGAGGGAAAATGGAACTTAGGAACAGCACAACACAGAATTCCAAGAAACCATGAACCAGAACTGTTATTTTATAGGGAATATATTCATTTACTATAAATGACTTGTCAGGAGAGATGAGATCTCTTTGTTACAGGATAAATGGGCAGGGGTAGTTCTGCTGGGAAAGAGCAAATGTACCTTATTAAGAAGTAGGGTACAGATGAAAGTGAGAATAAGGCACTCAACCCACATATTTGTAGTGCTTGTAGTCTGTTACCATGGAGACAAAGAGATCTATGTAGGAGCTATAGTCACAAAGTAGTAGGAAATTTGTACTCGAAACTGTGAACATTTTTTATATTTTTTATTAGTCTTAAAAAGAGGAACAATTTATTCCCCTACACTGCAAATTTTATCAAAATGCATACTTTTAATATACTCCCAAATGAATTAAACCATTTAGGGTTTTAGACCCCCCAATCACAACATATTTCCTGCCTCTTTAAAAGGCATTTGTTGGATAAACTGAAAAAAATTCTATCAATACAGGACGGGCCCAGCAAACCATTTAAAAATATACAAATGTATTCTTTTTTTTACAAATTCCTTATTTTTTATTTTATACACTTTTGGGGGGCCACAAAAGGCTGATGCCCTCTAAGGCATGTTCACAACGGGTTATTTTGGGACGGATTTCAGCCTAATTTTCGCTTACTGCGCAAATTCCGGGCGAAAACCTCCCGTCATTCGGTAAACCCAATTTTTCATGAGAACATGGTTTTCCCCCTCTCCCCGCTCACCTTTTCAATTATTTTTACGTGGGTTTTTGCGGGAAAATTGAATGTCTTTGGCCGGGGGCTGCCTGCCCTCGTGCTGAGCACACCGCATTGCGGGGGAAATCCTCCTGCAATTATTGTGAATAAGCCATGGAAAATCGCCAACGTTTTTTGGTTCAAATATACACTAAACATAAAATGAAAATTAAATATATTATTATTTTCTCCTTTTGAGTAAGGACTGCATAAGTTGAGAACTCAAAACAAACAGTGTGTGTTATGGCTGTTCTATCTGCTCCCACAGCGGGGGCCTGCAAGCCTTTCGTCTTATTAAAGGGGATGATCGCTTCGTCATTAGCCCGTTTCACTGCTCTCACACCTCTCATTACAAAATTCAGGGGGGGTTTCTTCCCCCCCCCAGCTGGTTGTTTCTTAACCGAAGGGGTGACATATCCCCCCTTCACGTTCAAATTTGGGGTTCGGTTTTTCCCCCCCCCCTCCCCCATTTTTACTGTGTCTTTTTCCCTATGGGATATGTAAGCCTGTTTTTTTTTAAAATACCACAGTTTGCCCTTTATGTTACAATTGGGTCCCGTCTTGTTTTTTTAAAACCCTCAGAGCTTTAGATGAAATGCCTCACCTCTAAAGCCCTTTTTTGTTTAGGCACAGTCCACAATTTGTTGTTTTCTGATTATAAACCCCCAGGGGTTTTTCTTTTTTTTGGGGTCAATGAAAATTTCCGGTTCCCTTTCTTTGAGTTTTAAAGGCAGGAACAAACTCCGTGAAATGAATAAACCGACCGGGGGAACAGAATTAAATGAGCTCTCAGCTTGTGAAATCAAGAGGAGGGTCCGACCCCCACTGGGTATCATTAACAGAAAAAAGAAAAAGGGACACTGTGATAACAAACAGTTGCTAAGACATCCATTGCAAATTGCTTTTTTTTACGTCCCCTTATCTGAAGACCCTTTAAGAAAAGATACAACCCTTTAAATGAGGCCCATGTTCTTCGCAGACACAACAAGTAGCTGCAACCTGGGGTTTTAGTAGAAAAGGGTAGGGAATACATACAAATTCATAATTTTGAACTTCTTAAAAAGTGGGGTGTTAGTGGGGTTTTGCCATTTGGACCCCCGCCGATTACAGGAGAGGAGTATAAAAATCCAGAAAACTTGGTCTCCCTGCAGTATTTAAAAATAAAATCCCCGGGGTGCACTCAGCCCATAAAGTGAGTGACGGCTAAAATCCGTACCAGACAACACGCAGCAGCATAAATGCACGTGTCTGTGCTGCAGGGAAACCACTATGGCATTCCGGGCCCTGCCGCCCCCACACTTTGCAATATGGGGGTCTTAAAGGTGAAAAGGTCAACAGTGTAAAATCCTTAAAAAACATTTTGATATCACTGTCTTGCTTGGATGATCTCCCACTTTAAAATTACCCCTTTATAGGGGTTTTTAATTTTTTTTTTATCAAGAAATTAAAACATGTTGATATCGCATTTTAAAAAACAAGAGAATATAAAATCATTAAATTAAAAATGAACTGAAACTGTCTGGGGCCTACCCAAAATGTCCATACAATGACATCATTCCATATTAACCCTTTAACAACCAGGCTTAGTTTGGCCGTAAAAGGATCGTGTCATGTTTCATGTTGCCCAAACCACATTGGGGCAGTTTAATTAATACTGTGAAAGACTAGACTACTGAGTTTAAATTATCGAAGGTTGTGCCAAATTTAGCACAGTGGCTCATGCTGCACAACAAATTTGGTTAATTTTTTGGACTTGTCTACCTGTTATACAAATTACTAGTTGGCTTACCTTGCACCACATTCTACACCAAAATTTCGGTGCAGTTTTGTCACATTCTAAGACCTGCTTCAATCTCGCAAACTTAAGTCTCAAAGTCGAGTATGGCACAAAAAGTGTCTAAAACAAGTAATAAAGGTGTATATAAGTATATGTGCTAACGCATGCCAAATCTAGGTGCATTTTTCTGCAAATTCTAGGTACATTTGCCCCAATGTGTATAGAGGGAGACACGTCAATCAAAAAATTTAGTTTATATGTTAACTGCCTTGTTCATTTTGTTACAGTTGTGCCCATATTTTATATTTTTATACGCTTAACACTTTTATAAAAATTAATACACTTTTTGTGGAATGAAATAGAGATTTTTGTGTACTTTGTCTTTTTTTTTTTTTTGCCCAGCTAGGAGTCAATGGGATTTTGTAATATCTAATATATTCCTTAAAGTACAAAAACATTGGTGCCTGATAGATTAAAACTAGGCAGACTATTAGGCCATGGCTATGGAACTAAGCAATAGACATTTAGGTCAGGAGGCCTTTGTTTGCAAGTCGCAGATGGGTAACAGAAATATACCCTCTCCCTCTTTCAAACGACTAAGATGCTGAAATTGCTTTTGACTGCAGCATCTGAGGGGTAAAGGTCCAAGATTAGAGGTAACAGTTGCAACTAGGCTCCCGCAGAACTCACATGGGCAGAGTCCCTGTGTCTACTTGATGTGAGTGATCAGGCAGACACTTTTTTTTGTTTAACTTTTCATATCACTTTCAATATTTTTTAATAATTCTTAAGTCTTGCAGTTTTCACTTTGGCCACGAGGCTTTGTTTGCACTGCTTTAACAGCAGTCAGAGAGATGCTTTACAGCAGCTTCATGCACATAGGAGACTTAAGACTGACTTAGTCCCATTCACTTCTATAGGAGAGTTTTAAGGTCATGCTCTGTGACAAGGGAAGAAATCAGTGTGAAAGGGTAAACTGTGAATGGTGGATCTTGTGTTATCTATTCACACTGGTGTCTCCTTTCAGATTGTCCCTCCGTGTGCTGATAATGAGCAAACAACTGAGAATCTCTCTGTACAGAACAGGAAGTGTCAGACTAGTATTAGGCTTATTGGTCAAAGTGAAAACTGCAGGATTTAAGAATTATTAAAAAATATTGAGTGATATGAAAAAAAAAATAATTCCTAAAAAATGTGTTTAACATAAAAATGTGAGTTAAACAATAAGTCATTTTTGGTGACGCATTCCCTTTAAATAAAAACGAACTTGTACTTGCCTCTTGTGCCATTACAGCATGGTTAAAGCTCTAGCCCACCGGTCTCCCTGCAGTCACCCTGAGACAATGACTGGACATACGAGGACGAGACCACTGAGGCAAGTGATTGAGTCATAGTCACATGAGCGATGTATGTGATGTCACTGCTGGGAAATTGACAAAGTAATCACTGGAGATCTGTTGACGCAGTGGTGGTGGGACATTTGCTTAGTGGTTACTTTTTTTTAGTCCATTGATCCATTAATCTTGGTAAACCCCTGTAAATGTTCTTTTGGATCATTGAAAATATAGTTCATGTTTTTCTGAATGTTGAGGGACAATTCTACCATAACAAACTTACAAAACTCCTATTAATATAAGCGAGTAGGAGAACAACCCCCAGATAGAAAGGCCTGGTACTAGCCAATATAATCACACAACGACCAGAAATATAAGTACCTTCAGGCAAAAAATAATAAAATATAACTTTTATTAATACATATATAAAAACAACGGAACCTACACAGTCCCTATTGCACCCTAATAAACATTAAACTTAATAAATGGGACAAATGGAGCAACCGCCCTGAAAAAAGGCGACCCAACAGGAACCTACCCTACCCCTATATAATCCCTCAAATACTATAGATAGGCAAAATCAAGCACTCAAATTAACCATTAAGAAATGCACCTTACTTGAATCAATGTTCAAAATATAGTCTATCACCATATAGACATCTATGAGTCACCTTATAGGAAGAAAGCAACAACACAAAAATAAGCATATTCGACAGAAATATCTTGTATCAGGCACTAAAAGTCGGTCATGATGTACCCAAATTACAAATACAATTTTACCATAAGAAAATAAAAAACCTCTAGTAATCTAGCTATCCATGACTGTTGGGAAAATCCTACATCAGTCACACACTACCGACTTTAAGAGATTGTTCCTGTAATGCAAGAATGGTAGAACGTCAAGTGAAACATCTCTATAAACATTCCGCTTTGTACAGAATGGGCTCTCAGTCGTGCGTCCGGGGACTTAGGGTATAAGCACTTGATCTAACACAATCATACTGAATACAAAAGTCTCTAGTGTTTCTTAGATTTGTAACTTGAGTGATCCAGACTTGAATTTATTTCCCACTTTAGGCTTGACTATAACAGAAAAGCAGTAAACAAGCGTTACTGTGTATTCCTAAGTCAGATGGATACAATACATAACAGCTTTGTGTTGCATATTTGTGTTTCAGAATGTAAATATTGAAGCCTTTGAGACAATTTAGTGCCAACAGTGAAGACTGAACATTAGATTTATGCAAAACGTTTAGTAAATAGTTACACATAGTTTAATGAAGTGTTTATGAAGACACTATTCATCTTTACTTAACTAAGATGTTAGGAATTAATTTTTGCAAATCGGGCAGTGCACTTTGTGAAATTTATATTTCTGATGTCCCAGTGGCTGGCACAAGAAGAGCTCTCACATGGTTTATATAGGATTTAGTAGGTTTTTGGAACCCGTCGAGCATCCTTTTCCATAGAAGAGCAGGAAAGTCTCTCAGGCTCTACATCGACTCCTGATGACTCAGATTAATCATCAATTCCTCCCTCAGTCTCTGTGTTAATGGCACCTGGGATTAAAGACAATAACCTGCCACAGAGGCAAGGAGAGGTAAATAAGTTTATTGTCTGAGAATAATTTGAAGTCTGGTCTGGGTTCTGAATTTATTCAGAGATTTAAATGTATTTTAGATTTGTATTTATTCTAGGGTCAGGTTTGGGATCTGCATTTTGTGGCTTTATATTTATTGCATATACACTGTGTCATGGCGGCACTCATTGGGGCATGAATATACCCTGTTTCCCCGAAAATAAGACAGTCTCTTATATGAAGACTTATTTTTAGGGGATTTTTTTTTCTATGAACAATAATTCACATTTATTGTTGAACAAAACATCAACATGTATTATTATACTGTAGTGATTTCATCACAAACATCAGCATAAGCAGCCAAACTATGAATTGCATGAAAAAATGCACTATGTCTTATTTTCGGGGGTGTCTTATTTTTGGGGAAACAGGGTATTTGGGTGCCGGTTGATGGGTTTGGAAGTCCCTTCAAATAGTAGAAAATATTCAACCGCTCTCCTTTAGATGCAACATGAAAAAAGTTTTATTGCTGTGAATCACACATGCTCCATACAGAACATTTGTACAAATGACTGCAAAATTGTCGTATACAATTCTTTATATTTATTGTAGTTCTGCATTTCTTCTGGAACCTAAATTTGTATTCGAGTTGTGATTAAGGTCTGGGCTCTAAGGGGTTGTCTCACTACATTGATTCCTCTTACCCCATGTTTTCTTGGTTTCACTTTGAATTCAGGGGCGTGTTTACTGGCTTCTTCTAGGCTGCAGTAGAAGCCAGGTCTGTAGCTATAGTGACCAGTGCTGGCAGCCTATCAAGAGAGATCAAACAGGTCTGTAGCTATAGCGACCTGTGGAGCTGATGCAGCCCAGACAAGAGGGGATATCTAGGAATAGGTAGGACACAGTTAATGGACATATATTGCAAAGTGAGTTGTTTTTGCAAGATCTTTAACATAAAAAGCAATTCTTGTAGCGAGACAACCCCTTTAAGAAGATGAAAGAGCCAAGTATTACTGGTGATTTGGTGGCTGTGTGACCTATACAAATGGGCAGAATATGTGTTTAAGAAATATTGTACCGCGCAGATCACTTATAATTTAACATCACTTTATGTTCTATCCCTGATTTCACAGCTCAAAAGTATGGTTCAAGCTAAGATGAGTGTATTGCATGAATTGGAATCAGAGCATATTATAAGCAGTTTTTAATTTGTAATGGGGCGGGCAAATTTTTCCATGAATGCATCATTTTTAAAAATAAATTGTGAGTTAAATGAAATTGAGTGTTGCCCTTATAAAATTAGTTTGACCAGTCAGACGCCACACTGTATTTTTTCACTGCAATATGTAAACATTGTTTATTGATTGATTGGATCTTGAAGCATTGTTAAAAATAAAATCTCTAATTATAAACCATGTAAATTATATTAGATTGTTAAGAAAAAGACTGAAACTCTTGTATTTAATCTACAATCCCTTGACGTATTTTTTAAAAGCCTGCTTCTACTGTTGACTTTATACCAACCTATCCTGATGAGATAAGGCCAAAAGCCTCTCCCTCTCTCAATTTATTTTCCTCTCTCTGGTTACATCGCAGACAAGATTAAAAAGAGTTAAAGAGGTTTTCTTGCTACAAAGATCATATCTGTAAGAATGGGGACAGTAAATATAAGCATGTTTGCAATTGGTTTGTATTACCTAAATCATTTAGTATAGCAGATATAAGCTAATCTGTGTGTTCTACAACTAAAACTGCAGCCTGGGGTCGGTCCACGTTCCGTTTTCTGTGATTGGCTGACTGATATCTAGTTCAGCCCTGTTGGGACACGCCCCCTGGATGGGACACACACCCTGTAATATGATTGGCTGCCTGCATTCTGTACTTACTCCCCTCTGAGCTGTGTAAAATGAAAGTGAAACAGCTTTCTGTTCTTGCTGTTGTCTGTGTAATAAAGGGTGCATGAGCTCTCTATGCTCATCTCCCAGTCCTATGTGAAGGATCTGGGCAATTACTATGTCTCTAGCAGCTAGATTCACTCTCTCCCCCTTATAACACATCCTTATAGACTTCTCCCCCCATATAACACAGCCTTGTACACTCTGCTCCCCCTCTACCTCCTGAATGATAACAGAGGGGGGAGCAGAGTGCATTTCTCGCATTTGTTTAATCAGTTCAGGCTGTATGCATAAATGTTTTAAGCAATACAGGTGTTCTAGTTACAAGGAGCTTGTAGAGTGAGGTGACAGCTCTGCAGGTATGAAAACTGACCACTGCAGGAGGTCTGCAGAGCTGAAACATCTTCTCCCTTCCACTGCTCACACAGAATGATGATGTCACCATTTTTCAGTGAGGGAAGACACATCTACTGGGAGGAGAGACATGCCTACTGGGAGGAGAGACATGCCCCTGGATTTGAAGCTGTAAGAGAGAGAAACAGCTCATGTCTGTGAAAGCCTGTTATGAGAAAACCCCTTTAAATAACTCCTGACGTCCCTAGCCACCACTAAGTGAAGCCCAGGAGCCCACTGTATACAGCGCATTCAATAAACTCTATAGCAGTTATCTGAAAATAGTAAAAGAAACCCACTAACATCTGGAGGTGCTGGGTATGTTACATGACAGACACCAATGGAACCTGAAGGACCACAATGACTATAATTGGGTCTGTCAGATTTCTATCAAGGTGTCGGTCATTTTAGCAGACAAAATAATGCAGCTTGCTGTTCTATTTTTTTCATCTTTTGTGATAATTTTTGCGATGGAGGCTCCTAACAGAACCTCCAATGCAGATGTGAACTTTGTCTTATTATAGTACATTGCAGCAGACATCAGTAGAAAACATATAACGTTGGGAGTGAGGACATTCATTTTGATCTGCCATGAAGTCCATCAGATCTAGTTACAGCTGTGCAGTACAGTTGTCATTAGTCTGAATCTTGCTCAGAGTTGACATTTAAGTGTGCGGTCTGTGTGGGTGTCCAGCGTCTTCAGAGATGTGACTGGTGTTTTCTGTCTTATTTTGGTTTATTTTTAATCTTATAAAATGTCTACTGGTTATATTTAATTTGGCAATTCAAGTGAAGAAATATCAGCTTATCTTTTTTTGACGAGCCATGTTCTTGTATACATGCTGAGCTAATGATCGCAGCTTCAAGTGTTTTTCCTCAAGAACTGCACAGTGTGTTGGGCAGGCACAACAACTTGTTTTACTCTCAATTAGTTTTGTCGTGGTCGGAGTTTTATTTTGCAGATATAAAAAAAAGTAACTATGACCTACAAGACCTAAAGCCAAAAGGATACAGTGGTCCCTCAAGTTACAATGGCTTCAGGATATAATATCATCATACAATGGTCTTTCCTGGGACATTGCCTATCTGCGCACAAGTGATTGGGTGGAAGATCCAACCAAGTACTTGTAAAACCTCTGTAGTCGGGATTGGCGGTCTAGTAGCGCCTCTCTACAGTACTGTGCGGTATTACATATTCTGTACTGCTCTTTACATGTGCCACGATGAGCAGCTCCTTTGGGCACTAGGTTGGGGCTGCGATACATACGAGTTAATGCTGCAATATAGTGCACGACCATGCACACCACTAGGTAGGGGCTCCAATGTAACATAAGGTTCATGACCCCAAAAAGCTGTTGTCCTCAATATAGAAAGTGATTTTCAGCAGCTCTTTCTGATGTAACATGTAAGGACTTTATCTGTATTAGTTTTATGCTTCATTTTCTTTACTCTTCATTTTCCATTACGTTGGTGACATTTTTGGGCTTCAGAACCAATTACCAGTTTTCCATATAGTTATGAAAAACATAAGATACAATGGTCACTATGGAAATAATTAATATTGTATGTTGAGGGACCACTGTTCTTGACCTCTGTCTGGTAATGGGGTCTATGGGAATGTTTACTGAATATGCCGTGTCCTTTCCTGGCACATATGGTAGACAGACCCAGTTATTGCATTGTGATTGTACCCTTAAGGGGATACTGTATTTAGAGCTAGAACTGATTTAGGAGGTTATGGGAAACTAGTACTATGGGGACACTGTGGGGCAGTATAAGATATGTTTGGGTTATGCTTGGTGCAGGCTTAACTAGGTGGTGCATGATTGGTATTTTTTCTTTGCATCCCTGTGTCATGTGCGGTCCTCTCAGGTCTCTTTATTAGGCATTACAGAGTTTTACCCATAGTGATCCAATCATTGAATCCCTTAGGAGTGGAACAATGTGAGAATGTCACCATGGGACCAAAAAAGGTTGAGTTTCCCTATTTTAGAGGCTAAAACACATAGACTAGACAATATTATAATTCTATCTATAATATCATAGTAATGCTGTATAATTGACTGGGAATAAAATATAGAAAACTAAATTGATGTATACGATTAGTTCCGAACATAATCTCCAGCAGCTCTGCCACAAAGGAGTTAAATCTCACATTATTTCATTTTCAAAGTTTAAGGCAGGCCCAGAAAATAAATTGGTTGCGCTACAGGTCCCAATTAATTTAAGAGTTAAAGGTCTTCTGTGGTAGGTGTTGAATTCCAGTCTGTCAGTGCAGTGTTGTCCTAGTATCATTAGGATTCATGTAATATGCATAAACCAGTTTTCATACTTTGGCATCTTCCTGTTATATTATTTATAATAAAACAACATTTTGGGTACATTGTGTAAAAGGACAAAAATAACTAAATTCCACCAGAACATTCCTAAGTAACATAAAGTGAAAAAGAAGAGCAAACAATGTTAACTTGCAAGAGACGGAAGCAGATTTGCTAATCTTGTTGATTTTTTTTGTTGTTGTTGTGTGTAAATTTAGACTAGGCAGTCGGATAATGTGCCAGATTTGGTTAATACTGTGTAATAGATTGGGTTCATCTTTTGTCTTTCCAACACTGATTGGTGGACTTACTGTACCCCAATATTTTGTGTCAAAATTTTGTCTACTTACCAAGCTATACCCCTTTCATGTTAAGCCTTACCCTTTTCTAGTTAATCCACAACCATTTCCTACTAAGCCACATCCCTTTCATGCTAAGCCACAGCCCTTGTAGAGTAATGGTCAACAGTGGCTTCAACACATCTTAACTGTGGTGTAAATTGAGTTAGAATTCTGGCACAATTAACTTATTACATTTTCCCCAAACTTTTAAGTCACTTTTGCTTGTTTTTTTTTTTTTAAATAATAACTTAAAGCTAATTTTTGCTTCCCCAAATGACTCCAGTTTTTGGTGCATATCACTACTGAATTGTATGCAACACGATACAGTAAGCATTGTTGCTCATGATCATTTTATGCAAGAACCAGTACAAAGGGTATATTCAGACATCGGACTTACTCAACAAAGGTAGTATTCATCTCTGATTTGGACACCATTTAGTCCTATCTTAATGGGGCAAACTTACATCACTCTTGCCGGTTCGGTATTTGAGGTTGATCCACTTAAAAGAATAGACGTTCTTTTTTTTTCTGCACCATGGATTTGAAATCTGTGGTGTAGAAAATCGACGCTGTAAATCACAGTAAGAACTACAGTACAGACTAGCCAATCAAATGAATGGCAGTCGGATTACACAAAGATTTTGATGTGGAATTTCATTCAGAATCCGCATTGAGTTCCCCATTAAAATCAACAGTATAAACATACCCTAAGAGGTCGAAAGGCGCCCGTTGACTGCTGCAGCAGAAGTTAGCTTCCTGAATGATAAAGACATTACTATAGACATGACCATTGGTGACATGAGACGTTTCGTTAATATGGTGGTGGCATTTCTTATGACCAGATATTGAGCGTGTCAGGCCCTATTCACATCCCCATTCGTGGTATCCGTTGGGATACTGAGAGAAATTTATCCTGTTAGATACCCTGGTGGAGCTGTGACTGGATAATAGGGATTGATGGAGCAAACATTGTCTGAGTTGGTGTAAATTTGCCCTACTCACCAAATGTATGTGGTTTCCATATTCTACACAAAAGTCTGGTAGATCTCAATGGCCGGGCTGCTGTATTTGTCGGTGTAAATGTCTCTCAATATCCTGCTGCATAGCATTAGTATTTTCACACTTGTCATAGGCAGTGGTAACAAAGTCCACATAGCACTGCCCTGGAGAATTTAAAGGTTTAAAAAAAAAATCCTAACCAGCTCCCACTGTGCTTCAATAGAAAATTAACCCATATTTCCCCTCCCATCACCACCAGTTCCAGTGCTGCCAGAACTCCAGCGTCCACCTCCTTGGTCCTTCACTGATGACGTCACTTTCATTATTCACATGATGCTACAACCAATCGCTGGCTTCAGCAGTCACATGACACAGAGGTCAGTGATTGGCTGCAGCATCATGTGATCCATGAACGTGAACTCATCAGTGAGGGACCGGGGAAACCTGGAGCTCTGGCAGTGCTGGAACGGTGGTGATAGGAGAGGTAAGTATGGGTTCATTTTCTATTTCAGCAAAGTAGGAAGTGGTAGGGAGATTTTTAAAAGTTTTGGAAAACCCCTTTCATCTATTCATCTATAACTTGATGAATGTTAATTTTCTAAGTGCTCAGTGGGAGCAGAATATATCTGTGTACAAGTTGATTTCAGATATGTCGTATTGGACATGCTATAAATGTTTGGTCAGTGGCACCTCCACCAACCGGAAAACGGTCATGCGTCTCCTTTGCTATTTTGAAGCTAAATCAAAGTAAGAGTAGGTGGATCGTGTTTGTTCTTTCAGTATACAAGCCTGTCGGTAGTGAAGGTCAAAAACAAGTGTCTGCTACATTCAGGGGTGCGACATGGACAAAGCACAGTATGAAATACCAAAATGAAGACTGAGTTATGTGTGGTCTAATGACCTTAACCCACTTTCAATTTAAAAAAAATGTGAGCCCTGTATTTGAGATCGCAGTTAGGTTCCTGTCAGGTCATGGCTGCAATGTTTTCCATGTCTGTATTGATCCTTAGTACTGTGACTAGAAAAGAGAACATTGCTGCTATGAGCCAATGCAATTAACTTTGACACGGCACATAAGGGCACATGAGGGTAAAAGAGGTAAATAACAGCTTAATATCAGGGACCAAGCTACTATAATATTCCATAGATGGCCATTGGACATTGAACCAAGGAAGCACAATTTTTTTTTTTTTTATCAACATTTTTTTTATTACAACTTTCAAAACTGAAGATACAAAATCACCACACCTTATACAATGGCACATTTGTTCAGTGGGTACATGGATGATTCAACAGTAGTACCATATAATGGAAGTCATTTTTGAACTTATTTAACCCGTCAACAGGCTGTGACATCTGTCTCATGCTCTTTAGGTCCTTTTCCCGTAGCCCCACCGCCCTCCCTTGTCCTCAGAAATGTATAAAAGGTTCTCTCCTCTGGATCTTCAAAATGATCAAGATTCAGGAAGAGGATAGAAGAGAGGAGATTCTCTGCATCCGGTAACACACAGTATCGTCTGTTGTACTTGTAGGGGTAATATGTGTTCTTGTCACATAGGATGACCCTACTGGTCTTAGCTAAGCAGGATAGATACTCCGTCTGCCAACAAGCTGCTTATGTTAGGATCGTTAAGATTTCTTTTGCAACTATGTGTTTGAAAAAGTTCCTTCCCACCCATTTGTTTTTTAATATACCAATATTTGATGCAAAAGACGTATGCAGTATGGAAAACAAGATATGTCTGTAAGCAATATTCAAAAAAGCATGTGGAGAAAACTTGGTGAAGGTTGATGATGTGGAATGGTGAAATAGTTAACCTAATGTGTGGAAGATACACGGCTGTTAAAGGATTACATCAAGACTGGTAGAGTTAAAGAGGTTTTGCCACAAAGTGAGTTCCTTACCTCTTATCTGCTCAGGAGAGAAGATAAACAAAGCATGAAGTGTCATAGGAAAGTGGGAGGGGGTGAGCAGAGAGCGAGGAAGAAGGGAGCATCTGCAATGTTCACTCAACCAGTGGATTCTCTACAGCAGACAGCCTCATACACTGTACTTTCTCCCCAGCCCCTTGCAAGCTCCTTCATGTTCCCTGTCATCAGATAAGAAGTGCAAACACGCAAGCGTGGCCCAGATCAGCTCCTGTCAGTGTCCTGGTCATGTCTAATGTAAACTTTCAGGAAACTAAGGAGGACTGAGCAATGCTGTAACTCTCACAGGCTTCACTTTTTGTAATCACATATATTTAGAAAAGTGATTAAATACCCATTTTGGAGGAACCCATGTCAACATTACATCGTGGCAAAACCCCTTTAAGAAATATGTTGATTGATGGGGGCATAGGTTTGTTTCCTTTTATTGCATTTTCCATTTCAGTGGCGTAAAGCCCAAGTCATCTCATATTATTTCATTATACATGTGCCTTCTCTATTCCTTAACAGGCAATCATTTTTAGACAATAATTTATGACGGAACTACAGCTAGCAATTTATGTTTTAACTATTGCATGCCATCTTTCCTTTCCTATAATTGTGGTTGTTATTTTCAGAAGTGTAACTAATAATTAATATACAGGGTGCCTACATTTATGTTTGAAATGTCACTCTGTCCAATGCAGAAAGTCTTCCTGGGGAAACAGAGTAAAACTGACAAATTCATTATGTACCTGGTAGGTTATTACTGTATTTCATGTATGGATGAAGCTATTTATACTGCCTTGTGCTTTTTACAAAAAATATGAATTTGCTCTTAAAGGGGTATTTCCATGTCATTGATTAGCTTTAAACATGAAGGTAAATAAAGACTATTACCAAATACATTGCTATTCTAATTTTGCTTCAATTCACAGTGAGAGCAATTCTTATCTCCTGCATGTTTACACAAGCTTCTCTAGTTACCGACTACCCCTCTTTCCTTTAGCAGCAGCTGGGCTGGTGGTGTCCCTCCCTACTGTATGTTATCAGCAGGACAGAGCTTCATTCTTAGTCTTTCATTTTCTCTTTCTACTAATAAAAACTTTAAAACCTCAGAGATACCGACCTGTCAGTAGCGTTGTACTATCCTGTCAGGTCTGCAAAGCACATACAGTTGAAACCAGAGGTTTACATAAACTATATAAAATGACACATATGCATGTTTTTCCTCACTATCTGACATGAAATCAGAATAAACCTTACCCGTTTTAGGTCAATTAGGAACCAAAATTATTTATATTTGTCAAATGCCAGAATAATGAGAGAGAAAATTTTTAAGGCATTTTTATTACTTTCTGCAAAAGTTTACGTACACTAGGAGTACTATGCCTTTAAATAATTTGGGACAGCCCATATGATGATGTCATGTCTTTGGAAGCTTCTAGTTTATTGGCAACATCTGAGTTAATTAGAGAGACACCTGTGGATGTATTTTAAAACATACCAGAAACACACTACTTCTCTGTGTAACATCATGGGAAAGTCTAAAGAAATCAGCCAATATATCAAGAGAATTGTGGACTTGCACAAGTCTGGATCATCCTTGGGTGCAATTTCCATATACCTGAAGGTGCCTTGTTCATCTGTACAAACATACGCAAGTACAAACAAGATGGGAATGTCCAGCCATCATATCGCTCAGGAAGGAGATGGGTTTTGTGTCTCAGAGATAAATGTGCTTTGGTCCAACATGTGCATATCAACCCAAGAACAAAAGCAAAAGACCTTGTGAAGATGCTGGCAGAAGCTGGTAAGATTGTGTCATTATCCATAGTGAAACAAGTACTGTATCAACATGGGCCTCTCTGCCAGGAATAAGCCATTACTCCAAAAGAAACATATAAAAGCCAGATTAATGTTTGCAAATGCACACAGGAACAAAGACCTACATTTTTGGGGCCATGTCCTGTGGTCTGACAAAACTAAAATTTAACTGTTTGGCCATAATGACCATAGTTACGTTTGAAGGAAAAAAGGAGAAGCGCAAGGGTGGCAGCATCATGTTGTGGGGTTGTTTTGCTGCAGGAGGGACTGGTGCACTTCACAAAATAGATGGAATCATGAGGAAGAATATTATATGGCACTACTGAAGCAACATCTGAAGACATCAGCCAAGAAGTTAAAGCTTGGGCAGAAATGGGCCTTTCAAACAGACAATGACCCGAAGCATACTGCCAAACTGGTTACAAAGTGGCTTAAGGGTAACCAAGTCAATGTTTTGGAGTGGCCATCACAAAACCCTGATTTCAATCCATTGAAAATTTATGGGCAAAG
The DNA here is from genome assembly GCA_025379985.1 of Phyllomedusa bahiana. Classification (NCBI taxonomy): domain Eukaryota; kingdom Metazoa; phylum Chordata; class Amphibia; order Anura; family Hylidae; genus Phyllomedusa; species Phyllomedusa bahiana. Next base: position 50,396 of record JAODAL010004786.1, on the reverse strand, counting down.
CTGAAAAGGCAGGTAAAACAGGTGAAACATAAACATGGCTCAGTTACACCAGTTCTGTCAGGAGGAACAAGCCAACATTGCTACCAACTATTATGAGAAGCTTATGGAAGGATATCCAAAACCTTTGACACAAGTCATACCGTTTAAGGGCAATGCTACCAAATACTAATAAAATGTATGTCAATTTTTGACTTTGTAGAAAGTAATAAAAATGCCTTAAAACTTTTCTTTCTCATAATTTTGTCATTTGGCAAACATAAATAATTTTGGTAATTCTAACTGACCCAAGGGGAAAGGGTTTAATTCGATTTCATTCAAATGAGAAAAACATCAGATGTGTTTTTTCCTATGTTAGCAAACTTCATTTTTCAACTATATATATGTAAATGTGACAGAGTTGCTCAACAGCTAAAAATGATTTTGGGCAACAGGGGTTTTTTCTCTCACAAAAAATTTTTTCCCTTTCCAGACAAAAAGAACTCTGCTTGTCACATTTAAACCAAACACCCTGCGGGACAGTGCATTGTTTTTAAAAACCTCTTCAGTAATGTCCCGTAACAGGCACAGCTAGGAATGGGAAAATAATAAGCTGAAATGTCATCGCTGCTTTTAAAACCCGCCCACAGCCTGTACAAGAAGTTGAAGCTGGAAGGGCCATGAAGAGTGAAAACAGCCACATGGGACAACCCCTTTTAACAATAAGGATAAAAGGAAGAGTGGGCACAGTAAACCGGGGTCCTGTCTCTTTAGTTTGAACTGGGAAAAAAGTTTTTAGTAGATCACTAAATATTTTTCACCTAAGAAAGGTTCTCCTTCTGTCCTGAATGTTGCCAAATCAATGAAATAGCATGAATTCCCTCACCCCATTCCTAGGGGGGAATATATGATTCATAAAAAAAACTTTTTATCAAGGGCATACAGTAGCTATAGAAAGTACAGGGTAAGTGGTCGCTACCCGCTTGGGAAAGGCCGGTTCACACGGCTTTTCCCGACGGATTTTTTTGCCCGAAATTTACGAAAAAATCCGCCGTGAAAAGGGCGGGGGGGGGGCGGGGGGCCGACGCGAGGGGGGCCCGCTCCCGGCCCCATAGACCAAACATGTTTACGGGCGCGTCCCCGCCGTAAATAATTTTCATGCACTTTTTTCCCCCCGCGGATTTGCCGAGCGGGGAGGAGCACGGATTCCACGTTCTCATGAACATGGGGTTACCCTAATGACTCCGACGGTTGGCGCCGTTTAAGCGCAAATCCGGCGCGGAATCGGCCCAAACCCTGGCAAATAAAACCGTGTAAGGGGGCCTAAGAGGGCCCAAAAGCCCTTCTGCCTCATATGCAAACACCAGTATTATAAATAACACAAGGGTCGTGGTGCTCATTGTATACATTTTGCATTGGAGCCCAGGAGATTTAATTTATGCCTCTGCATTTAATATGGCAGTTTTCTCACTGGCCAAAGATCAGTCACATTAGCCAATAAATTGTGGAAATCATCTTATTATCATTAGAGGACGAGTTACTAACAGCTCTGCTATACTGCCAAATGTCAGAATAACTAACCTATAATCAATGCATCCGGGATATAGATCGATAAGAATGCAAAAAATAGGTTGCACAAGCAAAACCAAAAACCCAAAAAAAAGATGGAAACCCAAAAAGAGTGTATCAAAAAAAATTTTTTACAAAATACAAAATGATTAAAACAGTCAAAAGAATATGCAAACAAAAAAAACCCAAAACAATACCCCCCCCCAATTAAAAATGTTATGCACAGATCCAGGGCCACACCAAAAAATTGTAAAAATTCAGTAAGGAGACCAACCCCCCCTCTATAGAAAAAATAAATGAACAGACCAAAACAAACAAAACCATACCACGGAAACGGGGGGCCCCAAGGATGATGGAAAAGCCCAAGGATAGTGACAGCTGGATACCCCGTGCCGCCCCGACGCGCTTTTTCGCTGAACGCTTTTTCAAGGGGATGGATCCAATCAGACAAACCGACCATATATAGCATAAAACCGGAAGTGGACTAAATTATATTAAATAACATACCACATACAATAAATAATTCATGATCAAGATAATATAATATAATATAATAATACCTACAATGATACAAAGCCTATATGCTAAACAAACAAATGTATATATACACGCATATCGACCCCGTGCGGCCGGAACCGGAAATACATAGAAAAAACAAATCCTGGATATAAAATGGAACGCATATCGCGCTCTAACTCCGGAACCGGAAATTCGTCTTTGTGAAGTCACATGATTCACCTGTGGAACGCATATGCGTTTCACTTCGGAATAACCGGAACTAGAGAATAGTAACAAGGAAAACTATGATCGGTGTTAACCCGCCGGCGGGCCTAAACATATAACAGAGACATATAAGACACATGTGCATAAGAATAAGTGAGCGTGACAAGTGATGCGTGCAAGTGTGAAAACAGACAAAGAAACACAATCGACAGTGCAATGATCAAAGATATAGATATGTCCAATAATATATGAACTCATTATATAACCATGTACATAATCCTAAGTGTGAATGTGATTAATAAAAATATAATAATAGTGTGATGTATGATCAATATAGTGAAAAAATATATATCTAAATTTTAATTATGTGTAAAAAAAAAAAATATGAAAAATAATAAAAATAAATTGAAAAAATATAATAATAATGAAAAAATAAAAAGTAAATAATAAAAAAATAATTCTAAAAAAAATACAAATAAAAATAAAAATGAATGTACAGTGAAATACCGTGAATATAAAATAAGGTGAATATGTGAAATATTTCAATATAAGCCAGTGCATATGTGCAAATATATGTGAAAAAAAAAAATATATATATATAATGGGAGTGTGTAAAAACACCCATCATATAAAATATATGTGAAAAAATACATGTGAAAAAAATGCAATCTAATTCAAGAAAAAAGGAAGAACAAGAATGTTCTACATATGTGAAATACTACCAAAAATATAAAAAAAATTACTATCAGTGTGCAAAACCAAATATTCCAAATGTAAATCCAATGATGTGCAAAAAACGAACAACCGTGTTGGTGAGAAAAAAAAAAAAAAAAAAAAAAAAAATAATTTTTTTTATATAACTCCAGTTTGAAGACCATAATAACAAAAATATGACATAAATACGTAAATCTTTCATATACAATCTATATCCAAGACGTCCCAATCTTAATGTGTCTGTGATCTGAAAAAGAATAATATGTATAAATAAATAATACAAAAATACAAAAAATATATATATGTGTATAAATAATAAAACCTATGTACTGATACTTCAAAAAACAATTTAACTATAAAAAAAATAATAAAAAATAAAAAATAATAAATAAAAAAAATATATATAGGCCAATTTTTACACGGTCACATGCCATACTAGGGAAAAAAAAAAAAAAATTACGTCTGAGACTGTACCACAACCATACGATCAAAAAGAAAAATCAAAACAATTTAAAAACAAATTAAAACCAATAGACACAATCAGATGTAGAAAAGAAAAATCAAACTGTAATATCATTATCAAGATTGATTATTTAATTAAGAAATGGAACAAAACTCAATTGGTCATTCAAACCATTAGGTGAGATGGTATTTAAAGTATATATCCATCTTGCTTCTTTTTGGGCCAACACTTTCTTCCAAATCACCCCCAAACGTGGAGAAATTAGAACTCGGTCAATACCCCATATTTTCAGGAGAGTAGCATCACAATTGTGAACCAACTTAAAATGTTTTGGAATAGGTTTCAGACATGAGATATCCTCTTCATTTTGTGCTGCCACAATGCCCAGGACATGTTCTCGAACTCTACGTTTTAATTCTCTTGTGGTGAGACCAATATAGATCATTCCACATGGGCAAGTGGCAAAATAGACAACACCGGTTGTATGACAAGTGATAGTATGAGTGATCTTAAATGCCTTTGTTCTTGTAGAATCCCAAAATGTATCCGTAGCTATTATGTTAGGACAAGCCACACATTTGCCACATGGTTTGCAACCCCATTTAGGGCCTTTTGCATTACCCATTTGTGGCTGCTTCTCCCTGTGAAAACTGTGGACCAACATATCTTTTAGATTGGTCGATCTCCTATATGTGATAGCTGGTTCCCCAGGTAGAAATTTCTGTAGCGTTTCATCACTACGTAAAATGTCCCAATATTTTTTAAGTGAATTCTTCACATGTTTCCATCCATGATTATAAGTGGTAATAAATCTTACCTGATTGTCTTCCTTCGCAAGACTCTGATTCTTAAAAAGATCTCTTCTGTCACATGACTTTGCTCGATGGTATGCTCGATGTATATCTCTTCGCTGGTATCCTCTTTCTTCAAATCTTCGATTAAGTTCGCTCGCTCTTTTCTCAAAAAATTGGGCTGTAGAGCAAATCCTACGGATTCTTAAAAATTGTCCAACAGGTATGTTCCGGATCAGACTCCTAGGATGTGCAGAGTGAGCGTGTAAGAGAGAATTTGTAGATGTTTGTTTTCTAAACAAGTCTGAAACGACATAACCCTCATTATCTACATGCAAATGGATATCCAGAAAATCAATATCCTGCCGCCCATATTTGTAAGAAAGCTTAATGTTCAATGAATTGGTATTTAGCATTTTCATAAAGGAATTAAGCTCTTCTATAGTTCCTTGCCAAATGAATAGAACATCATCGATGTATCTTCCCCAGTATTGTATATGATCAATCAGGGGAACAGGATCCGTACAAAAAATTCCCCTTTCCCACATTCCTAAAAACAAATTAGCATACGATGGCGCACAGGCGGCACCCATTGCGGTGCCCTGCGTTTGTAAATAAACGCCATCTTTGAATAGAAAAAAATTGTGGGTCAGGGCAAATTCTAGCAACTCCACCAAGAAATCGCATAAATCTCTATTTAAATCAGACATCTGCAAAAAACATTTTATTGCGTGAATTCCGTCACAGTGTCTAATTGACGTATAAAGGGATTCAACGTCACAGGTAACAAGAAACATGTCATGTTCAAGTTGTAAATGTTCAACTTTGTGTAACACATCGTTTGTGTCCTTAATGTAGGAAAGGTAGGTTTCTACCATAGGATGCAAAAAATGTTCCACAATTTACAAATAGGTTCACAAATGCTGTTACGACTCGAGACAATGGGACGTCCAGGTGGTATAACGATGTTTTTATGTACCTTTGGGAGTAAATACAGTACTGCCGTTTGAGGATTAGGGGTAATGAGATATTTCATTTGTTGTTCATTGATCACACTCAGATCTACTGCTTTACGTAGTATGGTTCTTAACTCTTCCTCAAATTTACTTCCTGGGTGGAACGTTAGTTTCTTATAACAATGATTATCCCTAAGTTGTTTATATGCTTCTCGTTCATACATCTTCACTGGCCATAGCACTACATTACCCCCTTTGTCGGATGGCTTGATCACCACATTTTTCATGCTTTTTAATTCCTTCAATGCCTGACGTTGATCCTTAGTTAGATTATCTCTCCCTTTCATATGCTCATATTTTTTCAATTCAGATGATACCAATTTCACAAAAACTTCAATATGTGGATACATAGATAATGAAGGAAATTTTTTGGAAGAATGAATAATAGAAGGAGGAAACTTACCCTTAGTCGTAACATCATTCTCCTCCAATAATGACTGTAGTCTCTCGACCGCTTCTTTTTCAGCAGAAGTTGGAAACATTTCATTTTTCTAACATTTATTAAATAGTTTCTTAAAAACCAATTTGCGTGCAAATAGATGTAAATCCTTTATCGCTTTAAAAGTCTCAAAAGATGACGATGGGACAAAAGATAAACCGAGTTTCAACACTTCATTTTGAGCCGGTGTTAGCACCTGTTCTGAGAGATTATTTACCTTCTAGGATGTAACATTTGCTTCCTCTTTATCTTCCTGTGTTCTTCTCTTATTTTGACCCGTTTTCTTATAATAACACGCTTTCCTTTTGAAATTCCTCTGGTCATCTCTATTTGCATACGTTTGAGATGAAGACGACTCTCCACCTGTTGAGACTTGAGATGATATTGAAGATGTTCTATGTCTCATTTTGTATGTTGTCTGTTGCCACTTGTATATATGTCCAACCTGTAGATCCGACAAATCCCTCTGGAACTTCTTGGCTTTAACCATTTTAATTTCTTTTTCCCACTGGATTGATGATTCATCTAAATCCTTATAGAATTGATCCATGTCTGATTTAGAGAGACATTGCATCAATTTTGCTTCAGTTTCTTTTAACTGTTTCCCATACTCATCCAGTGATAAACAATTTGAATGTATTATCAATTGCATGAGTGACATGGAACATACACCACAAATATCAGTCCATTTAGTCAAAAAATCACTATTGTCATTACCATGTGATGGCGGAATCTGTACCCGAAGGCCCCGAGGGATTAATTTCTTAGCCACATATTTTTTCCAAAGAAGTTTTGTTCCACCATGTTTTCATTTGCTTATGTGTTAAATTTTTCATAAACGCTTTCAACTCCTTAATATTCTTCTGATCTACATCCTCACTGGGTGAGGGAACTTCATTAAAGATAGAATCAATTTGAGATAGCCATGATGCCTCTCTACCCTGAAAATCCATTTGAATGGAATAAACTCTGTAAAAAAATACAGGAACAATAACTAACCTATAATCAATGCATCCGGGATAAGATGCTGATAAATTAATGCAAAAGATAGGGTTGCCAGCAAGCATAACCAAAACCAAAGAAAAGATGGAAACCCATATAGAGGTATCAAAAAAATTTATTACATAACACAAAATGATTAAAACAGTCAAATGACATCATGCAAACAAAAATACCAGAAGCAATACCCCCACCCTATTAAAAATTATAAGCACGGAGATCCAGGGCCACATCCAAACAATTGTATAATATTCATGTAAGGAGACCAACCCCCCTCTCTATATGAAAAAATAAATGAGACAGACCAAATACAAACAATACCATACCACGGAAAAGGGGGTCCCCAAGGATGATGGAAAAGCCCAAGGATAGTGACAGCTGGATCTCCGTGCCGCCCCTTTTCCGTGGTATGGTATTGTTTGGATTTGGTCTGTTTCATTTATTTTTTCATATAGAGAGGGGGGTTGGTCTCCTTACATGAATATTATACAATTGTTTGGATGTGGCACTGGATCTCCGTGCATATACATTTTTAAGTGGGTGGGGGGATTGCTTCTGGTATGTTTGTTTGCATGATGTCATTTTGACTGTTTTAATCATTTTGTGATTATGTAATAAAGTTTTTTGATACACTCTATATGGGTTTCCATCTTTTCTTTGGTTTTGCAAATGTCAGAATAGTAACACTAAACAATATACTCAGATGTACATACTTTCATTTAAGGTATATAAGATATTATCACAAGTCTTTGGATCTTGCAAATAGAGGGGATGTCTTTCTCTTTCTTACCTTCATTTTATGATGACTTCTCTACTTGACGTCTGTTATTGCTGCTGATGATACTGTAAATCTCTGTTGGGACTATTAACATTGTTTGTGAGCATAAGTATTATAATGCGATTTTTGGCCTGTTTGAAGTTAGTTTTAATTTTTGCAGTTTGTTATGTGATGTCACGGACGCCCCTGCGACCCCCGTCCCGGGTCGCGGGCGCGCCTGTGTCCCGACACTCTGCGGCGCCCCGTCCCGCACGTCGGGTGTGGGGTCCGCTCACCCCCCTGCTCCCGCCGGCACTCACTTACCCGGCCACGATCCTGCTCTGTCCGCCTCTGGTCCCCGGCGAGCGCGGCGGCGCCCCGGCAGTGTGGAATTTAAAGGGACAGTGCGCCGGTAATTGGTCATTGCTGGGCACTGCCCCTATTTAAGTCCGGCCCCTTCCTGACAGCCTTGCCAGATCCTTGGTGTCATTTCCTTGGAGAAAGCTTTCCAGAAAGTCCTTGTCTTGCCTTTCCGTGTACCGTACCCGCTGCTCCCGTTTACCAACCACGAATCTTGCCGCCTGCCCTGACCTTCTGCCTGTCCATGTTTACGAACCAGAGCCGCCTGTCCTGACCTCCTGCCTGTCCCCGACTACGAGCCTGCCTGACAATCTTGTACCACGCCTCCCCTTGGCAGCCACCGCAGGCAAGCCCCGCCAGTGGAAGCGACCTGGTAAGTCCACCCCACTTTGCGGCGGGCTCTGGTGAATACCGGGACCTACTTAGATTCTGCTCCCTGGTGTGGGCTTCCACCATCGCCTGCGGTGGTCTAGTGGATCCACCTCCAGACCGTTACATGTGATATGATGTTATCATGACTTACAGTGGGTACGGAAAGTATTCAGACACCTCTAAATTTTTCACTCTTTGTTTCATTGCAGCCATTTAGTAAGATCAAAAAAGTTCATTTTTTTGCTCATTAATGTACACTCTGCCCCCCCCCCCCCATCTTGAAAGAAAAAAAAACAGAAATGTAGATATTATTGCAAATTTATTAAAAAAGAAAAACTGAAATATAACACGGTCTTGAGTATTCAGACCTTTGCTCAGTGTTGAGTAAAAGCACCTTTTGAGATAGTACAGTCAGGAGTCTTCTTGGGAATGATGCAAAAAGGGTTTTTCACACCTGGATTTGGGGATCCTCTGCCATTCTTCCTTGCAGATCCTCTCCAGTTCCCTCAGGTTGGATGGTGAACGTTGGTGGACAGCCATTCTCAAGTCTCTTCAGAGATGCTCTATTAGGTTGAGGTCAGGATTCTGGCTGGGCCAGTCAAGAATGGTCACAGAGTTGTTCTGAAGCCACTGCATTGTTATTTTAGCTGTTGCTTGGGGTTTAAATTGTCTTGTTGGAAGAAATGACCCTTGAGCCCAGTCTGAGGTCCAGAGCGTCTGGAAAGGTCTTCATCCCGGATATCTCTGTATTTGGGCCGCATTCATTTTTCCCTTTAATTGCAACCAGTTCGCCCTTGTCCCTGCAGCTGAAAAAAAACCCCCATAGCATGATGCTGCCACCACCATGGTTTCACTGTTGGGATTGTTTTGGGCAGGTGATGAGCAGGGCCGGGGTTTTCTCCACCGTTTAAACAATTAACACCAAAAAGTTAAAATCTTCGTCTCATCAGACCAGAGAATTTATTTCTCATAGTCTGGGAGTCCTTCATGTGTTTTTTTGCAAACTGTATGCGGCTTTCCCAAAGTCTTATGAGGAGAGGCTTCGTCTGCGGCTTTCATACGTCTTGCACTGAGGGAGGCTTCTGTATCACACTCTCTATAACAAGCTGCCACATGCTATCGTTCTCCGTCTCTTTACGGTTCACGGGCGGGCCCCCATCCGCACACCTGATTCATTTTTCAATGAGGACCGTAAAAATTAAAACTAAGTACTTTAAATTTAATGGATATTATAAAACAGCAGTCAAGCCCAAACATCTCATATGAATATTGAAGATGGGTACTTAAGGTTACGGGGTGGTTATTTAACCATTCAGTTCCATTTGATCCCAAAGGGTTCCTGAGAAACTTCTTCACAGCCCCAGCAGGAGCTTAGCAGTGAGACCCAGGAGATGGGCAGAGAGGTATGTGCACGTAGCACGTAGGACGTTTCGGGAAGCCCCTCCCCTTCTCCCAAACATACGCAGCCAGTCGGAACATGATATATTTAAGGCTGGTACAGGCATTTTTTATCCTACAAGAAGCATAAAATATATACATTTCTGATTTTTTCTTTCAAGATGGGGAGACGGGGGGTGCAGATTGGACATTAATGAGCAACAAATGAACATATGGATCTTACCCATGGGCTGCACTGAAACAAATAGTGAAAAATGTAAAGGTGTCTGAATACTTTCCGTACCCACTGTATCATTGGAAAAAGGTAAAAAAATTATTTGAACAATTGAGGGCAAGAAAGCGTTAAAACCTTCATGACCTTATACACTAAAAATACGAAATTGTGCCTGATCATGAACAGGGGGAAAATGGCCTGGTCTTGTACTGATTAAGCATACTGTAGATCAGTCCAAGCAATAATTAGGTATTATGTTGACTAATGACTACCTTTTTGTGACACAAAATACCATTCAAAAGAATACCCAATATTTTCCAGCATAGTGTCTTTGAAATCAGTCTTCAAGGAACCTAACACGTTATGCTTTCTGATTTCCGACAGCGAAAAATACATGCTAAGTATTGATTTAGTCAAAATAATTAGTTCACTTGGGCAAAAAAGGAAACCCGGGCAGCAAAATGCCCTGTTGAGCCCCTTGGGGAAATGAATCCGTAAAAAATTTTTCCCTTTTTTTGTGCCACGAAAGTACAAACCAGAATAAAAGTTTTCTGCCCCCTTTTTGGATCTTTTTGAAATCCATAGCAAATTTTTAAAATTTCCAGTGCTGCCCCGTAAAGGAAAATTTTAAACTACTTGTTTAAACACTTTTTTTACTGAAGAATGTATGCAAAGCCGGTCAAGTAGCACGGTAGGCCACTTTACTGAGATTGAATGCTTTAAATTTAAAATTAAAAAACTATAAAAAAACCTAATAGAGAAAAATTTGCCATCTTTGTTTTTTGATGCCCATTGGCCCACCCAAACAAATCTGCCGCTGCATTAAACTTTTTTTTTTATGAAATTCTAAAAACAAGGAAATTCCCGGGGACCGCAGTGAGGGAAACCACATGCCCTTTAAAAGGCCATTTTTTTCCCCCTTTTAATTTTTACATTGTAATGTACAACACGATATCTTAGTTGTGTAACATTTATTAGCTCTCTTTTTTTCTTAAAGGGAAAACATTTTCTGTTTCATCTTGTTATTGCTGAGCGTCAAGTATTATTGGAAAGGGAATTCGCAAGGAAAAAAGTCCGTGCCACCCTTTTTTTAACCCCCATTGCCCATGTTTCCGTGTAGATGACCTAAATGTCCCAAAGGAGCACTTTTTGTGCTGGCAGTTGCATATCTACAATTAGTGTGCCTTATTCTTTAGTAAAGACCTGGGGATACAAGTTTGAGAGGAGAAAAGATTTTTCCTTTAGAAGTTAAGAAAAGAAGCTTCACTTCTATAGGAAATTACAGAACAAACCATAGAAAAGACGTGACATCAGCTATTGGTTGTGCTCCTTTATAATTTATATATTTATATATTTTATATTTATTTATTGTAGTTTACTGAAGTGATAACACTGAAAAACCTTTTAGGGTATGTTCACACGACTTTGCGGATCCGTTTTTTGATCCGTTTTTTACCAGAAAAAAAAAACTGCACCCCAAAAAATGTACCCAAAAAATTCCCGCTGCAGTCTTTTTTGGTTGTTTTTGATGGTTTTGGATGGTTTTTCGGATCCGTTTTTCAATTTATTACACAGGTTGAACTTTGAAACCCTAATGACCAAACATTTTCACTTAGAGTGGGAAAGTGGTTAAGTAGAAAAAAAAAAAAAAAAAAAAAATTTTTAAGGGGAAGGGCCCAATAGAGGACGTACCAGCATTTTTTTGTGTTTCAGAGGAAAAACCAGTAAAAGGGCGTTTCCACCCTTTTTAAACATGGTTTCGAGGAACCCCAATAGAGGGCGCTCCCGGCCCTTTTTAATGTGTTTCAGAGGAAGCCCAAAAGGGGCGTTCAAAGCATTTACTTGTTTTTACGGAAGCCCAATAGAGGGCGCTACTAGCTTTTTTACATGGGGGTTTCGGGAAGCCAAAAAGAGGGCGTCCCAAGCATTTTACATGCTTTTTAAAAATCTGATAATAACTTTTTATAGGATTAAATTGTAAAAGCTTTTTTTAGGTAGAAGGGTGTTTATAGAAATCATAGTTTTTTTAAATTTAATAAATTTATTTTTGTTTTTTTTAAATATTTTTATTATAGAATTTTGAGTGGTTTTAGTTTTATAGGAAACCAAACATTTATAAAAAACTATTTTCTAAAAAAGTAATACTTTTATTTTTAAAAAAATTTCCCTTTTATTTTCTAAAAAACCCCCTTTTACAAAAAAAAACTGCTTTTTTATCATTCAATATTTTTAAAAAAAAGTAAATTTAAAAAGATTAAACCATGAAAAATTTGTTTGGGTACCCCCCTCTTTGGTTTTCCTTTCAAGGGTTAAAGGCTTTAGAAAAAACCCCCTTTTTTTGGGCTTCCTCAAAAACACGGGGGAATTTTACTCTTTTAGCGTCTCTATTAGGCTTCCTCTGAAAAACTTGAAAAGGGGGGGGTTTTGCGCCCCTTTGGGGGGTTCCCTTTGAAAACCGGGGTTTTGGGGGAAATGTCCCCCTGGGGGCCCCAAACTTTTTTAAGGGGGTCCTTTGGTTCCTAAAGGGGGTTTTTCAAAATTCCCCTTTTTAGATCCAAAGGGGGGGGGGGCCCTGGGGGGGGGGGGGATTGGGGGGGGGGGGGGGTACCAAAAGGGGAGGGGGGGGGGCTCCCGGGGGGGGGTAAAAAGTATTTTTGCGCTTTTTTTTTTTTTTTTTCCGTTTTTTTTCCCGGGCCCCAAAAGTCCCAACCCCTTTTTTTCCCTTTTGGGGGGATTTCATTTGGGCAAAAAAGCAAGTGAATTGAAGGGTTAAATTTTTTTAAAATGGAAAATGGACCCAAAAGGCATTAAAAAAGACGCAAGTAAACACCACCCAGGATAAATCGTCTGAAGGGAGATGCGTGTTTTACATTGAAGAAAATTTGAAAATAAAAACTGCACATTTTTAGAACGTTTTTTTGATCCTTTTTGGGCCCAAAAAAACGGATAAAAAAAGGGGGATCTGAAAAATGTTGTGTAAAACATACCCCCTTTTTTGGTATATCTTTTTTGGGGGGGGTTTTTCTTTTTGGGAATATTATTTTCCAATTTAAAATTTTAAAAAATGTTTTATTTATAAAATTGGGGTTTCCCCCCTTTTTAGACCCGGAGGAAAAAAAACCAAAGATGTTTCTGACCCTGGAGAACCCATCAGATCTATGCACAACAACCCCCAGCCTTTGGGTTTAAATTGTTTAATGCTTATTTTAACTGAAGGGCGGGGTTGGGGAAATTAAACAGTTTCTGCTGGTTTCCTTTTAAATTACAGTAATCATTAAAAGGGTTTTCCCATACTTGTTTAAACTTTAAACTTGTACCCCAAATTTTAAATAAAATTTTTTATAAATGAAATTCCCTGTTCTAATTTGTTGGGAGCAGTTCTTTTTCTCTTTCTTGTTTACACAAGCATTTCTAGTTACATTCCGACTAGTGTTGATCGAACTGCTTGAGAAAAGTTGAGTTCGCGTCGAACATCTCAATTTTTTCAAACTCGAACCGAACATTTTACTATTCATTCAAGTAAAGTTCGAGTTCAAAAATGGGGTTTGACCGGCAGTTTTCGCGCCTTTCTGCACTTTTGGCGGCCCCAACCAATCACCTTTCTGCCTTTTGGCGGCCCCTCCAAACAATTTCAGGGGAAAAGAGAAAATGCAAAAAAAACAAAGCTGAGGTGTAGGGCTCTCCTTTGGGTGCTAAAATCCCCCAAAGGGCCCTGTCATATATGTTTCACTTATTGTGTTCTGAATGCCCTTTTCGCTCACTTTGTATTTTACAGACTGCTTTATTTAAAGGGAGAAATTTTTCCCCTTTTATTTAAAAAACAAATTGTTAGGGAGTTTGGTTTTTGCTGGCTACCCTCCCTTTTCCCCCACCCAGAAAACTGTTATTTGGCGACTTTGCAGGTTTCATTAAAGCCTAACTCTCCAAAAATACATACACAAAACTTTACCGGCCACCCTTTTTTAAATACACCTGTCCAAAATGCTCGTTTAACACTTAATTTCTTTTAAACAGGCCCAAACACATGGCGGCAACTTTAGTGCATTTTTGGCATGTAGACATGGTCAAGACAAAATTTTTTTAAGTTTTAAAACCGGGCATCAGTATGGGAAGAAAGGTGATTGAGTGCCGTGAACGTGGCATGGTTGTTGGTGCCAAAAAAGGGCGGTTGGGTAAATTTAGAAAACGCTGATCTCCCGGGATTTTCACGCACCAAAACCTTTTCTAGGGGTTTTCAGGGAATGGTCCGGGGAAAAAAAAAAAACATCCCGTGAAACGGCAGTCCTTTTTTGGGCGGAAATGCCTTGTTGTTTCCCGAGGTCAAAGGAGAATGGGAAAAACTGGTTCGAGCTGATAGAAAAGGGAAAGTGACTCAAATAGCCCCTCGTTACAAAAAAAAAATTTGGCAGAAGGCATCTCTGAAGCACGTACGGCGAACTTTTTAGGAAAATGGGCTACAGGGGCCGGACCCCAAACCCGGGGGCCCCTCCTTTCCCGCTAAGAACAGGAAACTGAGGCTCCAATTTGCCCATCGAAATTGGGCCCGTAGAAGATTGGAAAAACGTTGCCTGGCTGATGAGTTTTCCCATTTTTTGCCCGCGAATTCGGTGGTAGGGGAGAATTTGGCGTCAACAAAAGAAAGCATGGGGTCCATCCCGCCTTGTATCAAAAGGTTTTAGGGTGGTGGGGGGTGGAGTCCCTGGTTGGGGGAATTTTTTTTTTGGCACTTTTGGGGGCCCCTTTGGGACCAATTGAGCATGTTGCAACGCCACAGGCCCACCTGAAATATTGTTTTCTGACTTTTCCATCCCTTTTTTGACCACAAGTACCCCAAAATTGATGGCTACCCTTTTTAAACAGGATAATCGCCATGTATAAAACTGGAATCATCTCAGATTGGGTTTTTTGAAAAGACAATGAAATTCACTGACTCAAAAAGGCCTCCACAGTCCCCAGATCCAAACCCAAAAGAGCATCTTTGGGATGTGGGGGAAGGGGGATTCGCATCATGGTGTGCGCCGACAAATTGCGGCAATGTGTGATGCCATCATGTCAATATGGCCAAAAATCTCTGAGGAATGTTCCAGCAACCCTTTTTGAATCTAAAGCCACGAAGAAATTTTAGGCGGTTTGAAGGCCCAAAAGGGGGGCCCAACCCCTTACTAGCTTTGGGGTACCCCAAAAAAGTGGCCCGGGGAGTGTTATTTTTTCAGGGGTTTTGGATTTCTTTAAAACATACTCAGTTCCCCAAAAATTCCTTTTTGCATAATTTTTTCTTCATAAAATAAAATAACCAAAAACCTCCCCCCCCCAAAAATTTTTTTAAAAAAATTAATTTAAAAATTCCCAAAATTTTTTTAACCCTTTTTTTTTTTTGGGGTTGGGTTCCCCCCCCCCCCCCCTTTTGGCCCCCCCCGGGGGGGGGTGAAATACCTTTTTAAATTTTAAAGTGTGTTATTGTTATTTTTTGATTATTAAACCCGGAAATTTGAGTTACTTTGTTGCTAAATCTTACTCAACGCCAAAAAAATGTAATTTTTTCCCGAATTTTTAAGGGCCCCAAAAACGCTGGAAAAAATACCAGTGCGTTACTGTGAAACCATATATACACTTCTCTCTTATTTATTACATATAACTGCAGTCTAATCTAGTCCAGCCTGCAGTGGCGCAAATTCAAGTTCTTGGGCCCTGGTGCAAAAAGTGAAATGGGTCCCCCCCGTTACCACGGCTGCCATCATCCGTCATACCGTCATCTATTAACCGTTTCAGGGCCCCATACAGCCAAATCAAATGGGGCCAACAGCCATTACTAGTTCCTATTTTTTAACATATCAGTGGGCCCCTTTTTGATTAGGGCCCCTGACAGGAGTACTGCCCTATTGGCACCCATTCCAGTTACCATGTGCCATTTCCAATACCAATGTCTTCTTATTTGTCAAAGGGGCTCCCTCAGGATGCAGGGCCCCGTAGTGGCTGCTACCGCTGCACCCCCTGCAACTACACCCCTGCCAGCTGAACCTCCATGTTCCCCGTTGGAGTTCTTGCTGCCACCACATATATCACATGTACAAAGCTTGCAAGCAGAGGCATAACTTGAAGTTCTTGGGCCCTGGTGCAAAAAGTGAACCATGTGTCATTTCCAATACCAGTGTCTTCTTATGTATCAAAGGGGCTTTTGGACCACCTCAGGATGCAGGGCCCCATAGCAGCTGCTACCACTGCACCTTCTATAGCTACGCCCTTGGTTGCAAGCTGTCCTCATCTTTTCAGTTAGCCATTGAAATGAATTAAGTATTTTAGCCTCTCTGTTTTTTTCTGTCAGAGCATGCCTAGAAAACTTCCCTATAAAAGTCAATGGGACTGATGCAGAATATGGATCAGGGTTTAATTTAAAAAGTAAAAAAAAATTGCGACAGATTCCCTTTAATGACCAGCACATGTTTTAGTTTTTCCCTCCTTGCGTTTCAACGGTCGTAACTTTTTTAGTTTTTCAATGATGCAGTTGTATGAGGCCTGTTTTATGTGGGAGAAGATGTACTTTTTGGGAATAGTTTGAGTTTACATCTAAATTACTGCAGAATTTTTTTTCAATTTTTTTTGTTTTTTAATTTTCTTTTTACACCATGCACATTTCACACTAAACTGTTAGATTAATTCCACAGGTTTTTATGGTCTTGTGGATACCTATTATGTGTAGATTTTATTTATTTTTGTGTGTAATATAGGCACAATTATTTTTTATTACATATTTATTTTTATTGTATAATTTATTTTATTTTTCTACACTTTTTTACTTTTTTTTTTTTACTTTTTTTTTATAATCCCAGGAAGGGATAAATAATATATGATAATGCATTACAACCTGTGTCATTAAGAAACAGGCAGCAGTCAGGGCAGCACACCGTCTGGCCTGACTGCAGGGTTTGTGACACAGACAGCCCTGTAGACTACAGGTAATTTTTTCTATTAAAGTCTATGGACTTGATAAACGGTTGGATTTTCAGTGGTTTCAAACTACTGAAACCGCCAAAAATCCAACCGATTTTGTGTGCTGTGTGGACTTAGCCTAAGTAGCTCCCAAACCAAAAATAATTTTTACTTAACAGTAACATCCAGTTTGTATTAATTGTATTTCTTTAAAAAGGCCTTTGAAAGAATAGAAATACATTTTAGTAAGGGGTGATGGAATAGATCATAAGGCTGTCTAGATTCAATTTCGTAAAGTATATTTAGATAGTTTGACTATTGATTGAAGATATACAGTTTACATGACATTGCATTGCTGAAACCACAAGCAAGTAAATGGGCGTGCTGATTTTTTTAAAGAGATGCTTAGCAACAAGATTATGTGATGTCTTTTATATAAAGCTATTCTTTTACCAAGATAGTAACATTTTACTTATGGCCAGTAACGTTTAATTGTATTAAACTGATTAACATTTCTTATATTGTATTGGTTTTATTCTGTATGGAACATACCATAGATCTTTGTCAATATGAAAAAAGTGGTAATCACATCCTAAAAGACCTTGTAAAAACCACTTCAATGGACAGGTCTTCTGTTTCTCTTTGGCTGGTGGGAACCCCAGTTGGTAAAAGCTTTTTGCCTCTAACAAAAATCTATATTCATCCCACAGTTAATTAGAGATTAGACTCTGGGATTTAAAGGGGTTGTCTCACTACATTGACTCATCTCACCTCATGTCACGTCAAGGGAGGTACAGTGAGCCATGACTGGAACCCAGCTCCCTGTCCCTGCCTACTTGACGTGTTGCCCTAGGCGGCAGATGGCAACTGGGCGACAGTTCCAGTGCTACTAGAGTGCTGGGGCCGTCAGGAGGAAGAATAGTCAAACAGTCCAGGTCAAAACCAAATCAGGAACGCCAAGCCACAAATCAGAACCAGAGGGATAAACGTAAACAAGCCGGGGTCAAAAGCCAAATGGGAGCGAAGTACAAAAATGGAGAGCAAGACAGGGTCAGGGAACAAGCCAAGATCATGTACACGGTAGAGCAAATTTCAAGCAATAGCACAAGGAATACAAGGCAGCCAGGAAATATCACAGGCGCAGCACTCAGCGAGCAGGGAGTTTAAATGTGATTCCCGGATACCGCCTCTGCAGCTGATTGGAGCGGACTCCGGGTCCTCCCATTGGCTGGTGCAACACGCCCTCTGTCCGGAGTGGCTGGGTGTCTGTCACTCACAGAGCTTCCAGCAAAATGACTATCAGGGTGGGGTCGCTGATCAGCTGCTGCAGAACGTTGCTCCCTGTAAACTGAGCGACGCCTAACCATGACACCTCAGTCCTGTTTTCTTGGTTTCATTTTGAATTCAGGACATGTTTACTGGCTTCTACTAGGCTGCAATAGAAGCCAGGTCTGTAGCTATAGCAACCAGTGCTGTCAGCCTATCAGGAGAGATCAAACAGATCTGTAGCTATAGCGACCTGAGGAGCTGATGCAGCCCATACAAGAGGGGATATCTAGGAATAGGTAGGACACTGTTAGTGGACACATATTACAAAGTGACTTGTTTTTGCAAGATCTTTAACATAAAAAGCAATCCTTATAGTGAGACAACCCCTTTAAGGAATAGTGCACCTGAAGTTGCAGCAACAGATGCATGGAGATGGACTGATTCTATTATCCTATCTGGCATCTAGACAAATACTTGGGCTCAAAAGAAATTGTACCAATCACTGCAACAAAATGGACCCAACTAAAATATAGCTTTTAATCAAATACTTAAAAAAGAAAAACATATATACATAATTTATACAGACCCTTAAAGGGGTTGTCTCGCTACAATGATAGGGTTTTAATTAAAAGATCTTTAAAAAACAAGCAGCTTTGCAATATTACAAATGTCCTACAAATTTAGAGTTATCCCTGGTAGTAGGAGTGCATCAGCTCCTCAAATCACTATAGCAGCCGACCTGTTGATTTTTCTCTCACTGGCTGTCAGTGCTGGTGACTCATCAGCTTCTCAATACAGGTCAGAGCACAGAGCCCCTCCCGCACAGTATGAGGCCACGTGATGCTTCTGGAGGAGAGGGAGAGGGCTCTGGCTTCTGTGTCTGTGTAGCTTTGCTGCCTGGATTAACTCTGTGTGTGCCTGCTCCCTCCTGCTCTCTACACAGATTGAGGAGAGCAGAGGTGAAGCTGATCTGTGGTCAGTAGGATGTGACAGCAGTGAAGTGTGTTACTATAATCATGATGTGTCTGTGGAGCTTTGACTATACTAATAGAACAGATCAAGGGGGCATGTGAACGTTCATATCCCTCCCTGCTCTGCTGTATTAGTGACACATCCTGATTATAGTAACACACTTCACAGCTGCCCTGTGTCCTGATGGGAGGACAGCACAGAACAGGGTTTGTTTGTTGTTGCTTGAGATGTCCATGGAGATTTGTATGCTAAGCAGGGGGTATAGGAACACTTGCATCCCCCCCCTGCTCTGCTGTTAGCATACACAGCTTCACAGACCTCTCCACACTCATAGATCAGCCCTCTCCTGTCTTCTGACTTTGTGGAGAGGAGCAGCAAGAGCTCAGCCACAGCAGCAGAGTGCAGCTGATCCAGCAGTGAGCAGCAGATCTAGGCAGGCACACACAGGGTTTACTCTGGCAGCAAACCCCCTCGCTCTCCCCCTGCTGTATAGAAGTTACTGCAGTCAGAGGAGGAGAGCTGTCTGTGTGCTGAGGGGAGGGGGGAAGGAGGAGGAGAAGAGGCAGACAAGAAGCACGCCCCTGAATTCAAAAATCCTATGCTGCCAGACACACTGAGGTAGGCTGAAAGCCTGTAGTGAGACAACTCCTTTAACAAAAATAATACAATATATAGTCACAATAGTGATAGGTTTTTTGAGGTCTCAATGTGTATCCTTTTGTGGTTAGTTTTTTAAAAAGTAATTGTACAATATTCTAGAAATCTTTGATTGCTAAGGCTGTCTCTTTTCTCACCAAATTGGATCTGGACTCTCTAGGCATATTTTTTTTAAAATAAAATGTACCTTAACTTTAAGAAGTGTTTTGACTTTTGAAAGGGCACTTTCCCCATCCAAGAGCCTATTTGCAATCCATTGATTGGCAAATGGTATGTCTAATCCTGCAGTATGTGTATGTGTACAGTAAGGAATTCAACGTGGATTCCAGGTTAGATTTTTGGTTAAAATCTTGGTGTAATCTGCCAGACATTTCTTTGAATGGCCAATCCGCGTTGAACTTAATTTTTTTCAAAACACAGATTTAAAATACGTAGGGCCAGGTATATAGAACAGGCTGTGCGAGTTTTCTTTCATGATATCCGACAAAAATAATGTTGTTGTCTATGTCCGACATATGTATAAAAGATTTGCACCAAAAACGGGTGCACCGTCTGACATTCTCCGCACTTTTGTCTGCACCAATTGTTAAGGGACGTGACACGCCGTGTTCAGAAGATTAGACACATTTATGAATGTTGCTCGACAGATTGTGTCTCAAAAATATTATACGAATAAATAATTCCACAGCACACGTAGGAATATATGCTTATAAAGTCAAAATTTTTATAATCAAAAGAAGTTAACAATGTTAGGTTACAGAGAGTGTGTTTCCATACAAAAGATAAGGGATCATATATTCAACATATATAGATCATGTAGTATATGGCTTGAGGAAACCGTGATCGTATGGAACATTTCGGCTGATATTACAGCCTTTCCAACCGGATCACCTTAAGGTAATGTAGAATAAACAGAGTATGTATGCAACACTGATATTAAGCAAGAGGAAGTGACAGTGATCACAATGGGACCGCAGGTGTAAATTGGCCAATGGCATGAAGAGAAGCAGGGACGTGGCGCTGGCAGCGGCCGGAGAGTGGAGAGACGCGGTCTCAGCCGAAACGTTCTATACGATCACGGTTTCCTCAAGCCATATTCTACATGATCTATATACCGTATATACAAAAAATGTGCTGAAAAATCCCCCCTCGGCTTATACTCGAGTCACTGTCGGCACTCGGGTGCTGCGAAGGCCCATGCGCCGACAGGGACGCTTCAGTTATATGCGATTCCTGAGGGAGCGCATATAACTGAAGGCCGAGTACCTGACAGCGTCCGGGCACTGCGGTGGCCCAGGCGCTGTCAGCGATCTCTTCCCCTGTATGCGACTCCTCCAGAGCGCATGCAGGAGAAGAGATACCACTGCGGTGTAGAGAGTGAGCGCTCCGTGCTCCGCAGTGGACTCGGGGCGGCCGCAGACTCGCGGCTGTCCAGAGTTTCCGGCACAGGCAGCGTGTGTCATCATGCTGCGTGCACGGCCTGATAACATCACCCGCCTTTGCCGAGAAGACCGAGGAGCGCGTCCGGGAGACGGAGCAGCGGGGGATCGAGGTAAGTGGTTGTTTTTTTGTTTTTGTGGCAAAAGTAGGTGCCTCAGCTTATATTCGGGTCGGCTTATACTCGAGTATATACGGTATGTTGAATATATGATCACTTATCTGTTGTATGGAAACACACTCTCTGTAACCTAACAATGTTAACTTCTTTTGATTATAAAAAATTTTGACTTTATAAGCATATATTCCTACGTGTGCTGTGGAATTATTTATTCGTATAATATTTTTGAGACCCAATCTGTCGAGCAACATTCATAAATGTGTCTAATCTTCTGAACACGGCGTGTCACGTCCCTTAACAATTGGTGCAGACAAAAGTGCGGAGAATGTCAGACGGTGCACCCGTTTTTGGTGCAAATCTTTTATACATATCTCGGACATGGACAACGACATTATTTTTGTCAGACATCACGCAAGAAACTTGCACAGCCTGTTTTATATACCTGGCCCTACGTATTTTAAATCTGTGTTGTGAAAAAAATGAAGTTCAGCGCGGATTGGCCATTCAAAGAAATGTCCGGCAGATTACACCAAGATTTTAACCAAGAATCTAACCTTGAATCCACGTTGAATTCCTTACAGTTCACATACTGCAGGATTAGAGATACCATTTGCCAATCAATGATTTGCCTAAAGGCTCTTGGATGGGGGAAGTGGCACAGCCCTTTCAACAGTCAAAGCACTTCTTAAAGTTAAGGTGCACTTTATTTAAAAAAAATATGCCTAGAGGGTCCAGATCCAATTTGGTGAGAAAAGAAACAGAATTAGCAATCAAGGATTTCTAGAATATTGAAAATTGAAAAAACTAGCCACAAAAGGATACAACACATTGAGACCTCAAAAAACCTATCACTATTGTGACTATATGTATTGTATTATTTTTGCATATATTCCTACGTGTGCTGTGGAATTATTTATTCTTATGATTACTTTTTCCAAAAAGCACTTGTATATAAACCCTGTGCACATCACTTATTATTGATTTAAAAAATATTATACTTATCCATACCATTTTCAGGGTGGCGAGGCTGAGACAAAATTTGTCTCTGGACACTTTTTTGGTGCACATAAAGGTGTCTCACAACAGGACTTTCATACATACTGATGAAGGCTACACTAACCTACCAAGACGTACGACCTTCTAGTGAGAAAGAGTTTTAACACATCTGGCTCATAAGGCATAAAAAAAAAAGAATGGGCACGTCTTTTGAATCTCACCAGACCTCGATTCGTCAGGAGTGAAACAAAATAGCCCTATTGGCATGGGGCTAACCCGCGTCCAAATCACAAGTGAATGTTGCCTCTGTAAATTAAAAATCCTAAACAGAAACCCGGCTCTCCCTTCAGATTTCCGCTGGGGACAACACATTGGATTTTACAGATTGAAAAAGTCCAACATTTGAACATACATTTAGGCCTCGTTCACACGGCTTATTTTGCCGCGGATAGGCGCCGTACTGCGCGCCCGGATTTGCGCTGCAGTACGGCGCCAATCCGTCGGAGTCATTACGGTAATCCACTGCTCTCATAGAGAACAGTGATTCCGTCGCTCCTCCCCGCTCGGCGAATCCGCCGGGCGGGGAGAAAGTGACATGCACATTATCCAGGCGCAATACGCGCCGTGGATAATGCAAGTCTATGGGGCCGGAAGCGCGCGCCCCCGCCGCGCTCCTGCCCCCCCCCGTCCCCCCTTATTCACGGCGGATTTGTGAGCCGGATTGCGCTAACAAATCCGTCGGGAATAAGCCGTGTGAACACGGCCTTACTGTGCACCTTTTAGGGTTTATGAGTGAAACATCACAAATTGTTTAACTAGCTGTAGCTTAGAATAATTAGCCTTGAATTATCCAGCCCTGAGAGCGTGTGGGAGGGATATGTGATATTTGCTCATCAGATTTTCATAAAAGGTTAAAAGAGGGTCATAACCTGAGTGTAGGCTTATGCATTTCATAAAGGGCTTCCCTCTAGAATATCCTGGAAACCGGGCACAGCAATTATGGTAATAAAGATAGAATGAACGGTGTATTATAAAACCTTTGTTGAACTAGCTAGGTAAATATTTAATACTTTCTGCCTCCGTGATCTGTTAATAGCTTTCTAGGCCATTTTCCCTAATTACATATTTTAATTTAATTGCTGCATCTCTTTAAGGTAAGATCAAGGCAATTTTTACGGGGAAGAAAAGGTGCTTTATTTGAACTGACAATTCAGTAATATATCTACTTAAGTAATAACCTGCAAATTAATGTGTTACATTTGCGGTTTTAATGTCTTCAATGTCCAAAGGAAATTAAAATAGAAATACTTAAGTCGTATAATTGGCTGTATTTTAATGATCATCTTGAAAATTTACATTCATGATTTTGCATGGCAATGGTAGTTTATATTTAGAAAAATATGATTAAATATGAGTATATTATGTAGAGAGGTTAATTCAACTTAGATTTGAGATTGAAAAACAATGAGAACCCCAAAACATCTCAACCAACCTACACTGGGCAGTACTGTATTACAGTACATGGCAAAGGTTGTCACATAGTACATATTGGGGTTTCAGTGCCTCATACCTTGGTCTGTACATTTATTTGGTTATCTTTCAGCTTTTTGCCTATTATATTATCATTTATGTCATTATGGTATCATTAGATTCAGTTATTTGTCTGATGTGATATATGTGCATATTGCTGGTTTTTGGTATTTATTGTAATTATTTATGGTACAGTTTCCAAGGGAGGTTTTATCCATATTGCTGTGTGTATGTAGTTTTTGTGTATTGGTTTATGATAAATAAAGATTATTAATTTTTTAGGTTTTGGTTTGTTTTTTAACGTTGTACATACTGTTAAAAATTTTCCACAGAAACGCATGGTGGATTCTAACCTTGGATGCCAGAACACCTCAAGACTGATCTTATCTTTATTAGAACTAGCTACCTTTATAGGTAATACTTAAGGGAGTTTTGCCATGAAGCAAAATCCCTTTCTGAGGCTGGCTCGTAGCTTGCTTCTCTTTCTCATTTCTATGGGAGTTCCAAGTATAGATAAGCACACTCGCTTGGCTATATTTGGGACTGCCACAGAAAAGAATGGGGAGGACTGCGCAAGCGCGGACATCTCATCATTATCTAAGGCCAGCTCGTAGCAAGCTTCAAGCCGACCTCATGAAGGGATTTTGCTTTCTGGTAAAACCCCTTTAGGAATTTAATACATGGGGCAACATGTATGGAAACTGTCTAGGTCTAAAACTCACTGTGTTGCCAATAGCAACCAATCAGAGCACCCCTTTTCATGTAGTGCTGTGGAAAAATGACAGGGGAGCTCTGATTGGTTGCTATGGGGAACAAAGTGAATTGGAGACCTAGACAGTCTTCATACATGTGTAATAAACTGTAAAGTACATGTGTATACACAAATCATTTTAATGATAGCTACTTAACGAAGGTTTGAATCAATGTTTATCTTTTCATATTTTAAGATGCAGGAAGCTTGTAGACTCCATGGCTGATGGGACTCGTCTCCACACCATGTGACACTGGGTCTCTATCAGCAGTTACAGTCCAGTCCTGTCCTCCATACATGCATGTACCAATACATAAATTCCAGGGATGTAACCAAAATTTATAATTATAATGACAGGAAACAAACAACAACATAAGTAGCATTAAAAAAGGTATAGATAATGGTACCTTATAGCAGAAAACCATTATAGCACAAAGTCACCAGCCTGTTATTTCCTACAAAAAGGTACAATGTTCTTGTACCTTATTTGGCACCCTGAACTTTTGGGTCCCATAGCAGCAGCCATGGCTGCTAAGGCTATAGTTATGCCTATGCTTGTATCCCTCCCTCAAAATGCTAAAATTATAATTAATTATAATTAATTATAATCTTTCCAATACCTTCCTAAATTGACAGGCTGACAGTGTTGATGCAGCTTCTTCTCTGCTTCTCAGAGGAGAAGCCTGCAATTGTTTTTGCTTTGCAACTTCTCTGACAAGCAGAGAAGATTCTGCAGATTTAGAGGTAGCCTGACCAGACCAGTCATCTGACCAGGGATCGCTCCATATTGCTGGTAAGATCAGAGGGGTAACCTGAAGCTTCGGGGCCCTAGTGCAAAAAGTTAAATGGGCCCACCGGTTACAATGTGCTACTTATAATACTGGTGTCTCCTTATGTGGCAGAAGGGCTTTTGGGACCCCTCAAGCTGCAGGGCCCGGTTGCGACTGCTACCTCTGCACCCCCTATAACTACGCTCCTAGGTGAGATGTAGCTGAATGGAGTAACAGCATCACAATAAAATATACGTGTCTACCTTGGCACTTTTGCAAAACTGGATGCGGTAAAGGGAATTTAAGAGGAAAATCAGTGGGTATTATACAAAGTTTAGTGGTTAACTAACTATTGTAACAAGCATTTTTTAATTTGAAGGCACCTCAGGGTCATTTTTAGCACTATCATATGGAAGCTTCTGCAAACCAAACATTTTGCCTGTAGTGACCACTCTAGAATAATTTAACATTTTTCTATTTACAAGAAACGGTAATATGTGTATGTTATGCTGACATTGTCTCATTGAACTATATAGCATCACAAAACAAGTTGCTGCTGATACTTGAATTAAAGGGGTTTTGCCAGGACGTGCCTTATCTGCTAAGAAGCAATTGTAAACAAGCCACGGAGCTGAGAGAGAGAGACCCAGCCAGATCACAGAGCCGTGCATAAGGGATCGTGTGAAATGTTCACTCAAATAATCAAACTACAACTAGTGGATTCTGTATACAAAAGACAACATATTTCTACCCGGGGGCCTTTGGGAAAGCTTCTTCAGCTCCACCCCATCAGATAAGAAGTGTGCTCTTCACAAGCCCGGCCAGCCAGGTAAGGCAGCCTGTAGCTCTCTCAGACTGCAATTTTGGTAATCACGTATATTTAGAAAAGTGATTAAATACCCATTTTGGAGGATCCCACGTCAACATTACATCGTGGCAAAACCCCTTTAAAAGCTCTTATAATGTATCATAGGCTGGCGGACTTTTCAGGTCAAAATCTGGTAGATGCTGAATAGTTGGGGTGAGGAAATAGGGTTCTTCAGGTTCAAATGAAAGATGTTTTGTAAGGATGGGCCTAGGAAGGATGTATTTACTTGGTAGTGAGATGATCTGTGATGGTGGAGTATGCCAAGGTGGCTTCCATGGCTGGTACATTGCTGTCGGGTGTCTGTTGCAGACAACACTACCGGGCCCCTTTATTAGGTACAAACCTTCCAACGCCCCGTTAACACTTAATTCTAATCAGCTAATCACATGGCGGGAACTCATGCATTTAGGGATTAGCATGGTCAAGACAAATCTCCTGCATTTTAAAAACCCAGCATCAGATGGGGAAGAAAGGTGATTTGAGTGCCCCTTTTTAAAGTGGGAGGTTGTTGGGGCCAGAAGGGGTGTCCCCAGTATTTCAGAAACTGTGATCTCCGGGATTTTTACCACAACCCCTCTAGGGTTTACAGAAATGGTCCTAAAAATAAAAAACATCCCGTGCGGGAGTCCTTGGGGGGGGAAAAGCCTTGTTAAGCCCGAGGCAAAGGAGAATGGGGAACTGGTTCGACTGTAGAAAAAGGGAAAAGTGACCCCAAAACCACCCGTTCAACCAAGGGGAGGCAGAAGAGCTCTCTGAAAGCACATACGGCGAACTTTGAGCAGATGGGGGTACAGCAGCAGAAGACCACACTGGGTGCCCTCCCTTTTCACTAAGAACAGGAAAACTGAGGTCCCCAAAATGCCCAAGCTCATCGAAATTGGACAGTAGAAGATTGGAAAAACGTTGCCTGGTCTGATGAGTCCTTTATTTCTGCTGCACATTTGGGTGGAGGGGGCAGAAATTTGGCGTCAACAACATTAAACAAGATCCACCTCCCTTTTATCACTTCAGCTGGTGGGGTGTGTCAGGGTTTGGGAATATTTTTGGCACTCTTTGGGCCCCTTGGTACCAATTGAGCATCGTTGCAACACCTTTTGGAAACTATGCCCCGAAGAATTGAGCATTTTGAGCAAAAGGGGTCCAACCGTTTACTAGCATGGTGGGACCCCTAATAAAGTTGGGCCGGTGAGTGTATAAAGGGGAATCTATGGCTTACCGTTTTATAAAGAAATAATTTAACATTAACAAAATAAAATTATATGGAAAACGTGGCAATAATTACCTGCAGAAGCCAGGGGTTATGGTTTTTACAGAGGAGGTGGTTATTTTTGGAGCAGTTTGTCCTTTATAGAACTTGTCATTGTAGGATGGTATATCTCAACCACCATGTGAATTGTTATGAAGCCAAAGCATACATTACAAATATAAAGATTTTACAAATTATACATCATATATAAAGCAGTATTAATCAGATAATACACGGTCGAAGCGTGTAACGTTATTGGACTCTAGATTACATATATAATCAGCCTGTGGTCTCCTGATGAATTTGAAGGGGCACGGTGGGGAATTTGGATAAAATGTTATAGGAATGATATAGCTTTGTTGGAGATTTGCAATTTAAAAGGGTTGTCTAACCATTTTGTTTTACAGAGCCACAGCCAGCTTCAGACTCAAGTTTCCTGGTTAGGCTGAGGGCGGTTCTATAGCAGTGATTAACATACCATCTCTGCTGTTTCTAACTGATCCTGTTAGGTAGTGTTTACACGGCTTATTCAAGCCGTAATTGCGGGACGGATTTCGCCCGCAGTTACAGCTTGAATAAGGAGCGGGACGGGGGCGCGGTGGGGGAGCTGCTCGCCGGCCCCATAGACAGTGCATTATTTACGGCACGTACACGCTGTAAATAATGTGCATGTCACTGTCTCCCCCCGTGGCAGATTCGCCGAGCGGGGAGAAGAGACGGAATCCATAGTTCTCTATGAGAACTGTGGATGACCGTAGTTACTGGAACGGATTGGAGCCGTACTGCAGCGCAAATACGGCGCGCAGTACGGCTCCAATCAGTCCCAAAATAAGCCGTGTGAACGAGGCCTTACAGTAACATGAGTACAGGAGGTTGGTAAACTGTAAGGCGCAAGCATACACAGCTCTAGAGGAGGGGTATCAAAATCAGGCCCATGGCCCAAATCTGGCCCGCACGTAACTAATTTGGCCCCAAGAGAATAGGAGAAGATATATGATTTCACATGTGTTTAAAGGATTAAACTTTGCTTTTTCCAGATTCAATGTAGCAATTAAGCAAAATGTAAATGTGTTTCCTTATGAAAAGCTTCATCGTTATATCTGATGAGGAGGAAAAACTTCATTAACTGTAGACTCTTTTTCAATAAAGCAAAAAAAATGATGGACCAGCCCAGATATAGGTTTAGAATGCAGCAAAATTAATAACACTTTAATGAGAACTGGTTAAAAGCAAAAACGAGCCACAGACAGTGCAACAAACAACGCCTCGTTGACGCGTTTCAAATCCAACGATTCTTAGTCATAACAAGGACTTACTAACTCTCACTTCCTTTTAAGGAAAACACCCATATCCTGGGCGGAGTAAACAGTGTATCATTACATACAAACATTAATAGTTTAAAATTAGGTCTGTTCTGAAGTTTAGTCCCGAGGGGTGTGTGGTATTCAGCATTAATATCCAGTAGCCCTCTCTATTCAATAAAGATCTCCTATTATCACCACCTCTTTTTCCAATCAGAACAGACTCTAAACAAAAAACTTTAAAACTTGAAACATTTCCTTCATGTACATAATGAAAATGTTTTTAAACATAGGACACACTGCGAGTATCCACATAAGCAATTCAATAAATGAGCTACAGTACTCTATATTTTAAGCGTCTCGCAGTGCATCCAACATATCTTAGATTGCACTGTGTACATTCAATACAATAAATTACATTAGTAGATTCACAGTTTCGGAATTCCTTTATAACAAAAATGTTATTGTCAATTAAACCTTGTACCTCTTTGGTTTGTGTCACATATTTGCAGCAAGAGCATCTAGAGACACCGCAGCGAAAGAAACCTTCTATTTTCAACCATGTTTTCCGCTTTCCACTAGTTGTGACTGAGCTAGGTGAAAGAATAAAATGCAGAGTGGGAGCCCTCCTAGTGGCAAACCTGCAACCCTCCTGTAACAAGTTTCTCAACGTATCATCTTGAAATAAAACTGGCAAGTATTTGTTGATAATATGTTTGATACGATTGTATTCTTTACTATACGTTGTAACGAAAATAGGGTTTTGTGTTCTTTTAGTATGATCTTTTTTCTTGTATAATAAATCTGTTCTTTCCCGTAAATTTAACTATGCTATACCGTATGGAGAGCTCGTTAGAATCAAACGAAACTGCTCCTCTAATGAGAGTTTTGAAATAGAAAGTGGAAAGGCAATAGAGAGATTAAGTAATAGGGGCTATTCAAAATGGTCCCTAGATAGGGCTCTTACAAAGTTAATTTACGGGAAAGAACAGATTTATTATACAAGAAAAAAGATCATACTAAAAGAACACAAAACCCTATTTTCGTTACAACGTATAGTAAAGAATACAATCGTATTAAATATATTATCAACAAATACTTGCCAGTTTTATTTCAAGATGATACGTTGAGAAACTTGCTACAGGAGGGTTGCAGGTTTGCCACTAGGAGGGCTCCCACTCTGCATTTTATTCTTTCACCTAGCTCAGTCACAACTAGTGGAAAGCGGAAAACATGGTTGAAAATAGAAGGTTTCTTTCACTGCGGTGTCTCTAGATGCTGCAAATATGTGACACAAACCAAAGAGGTACAAGGTTTAATTGATAATAACATTTTTGTTATAAAGGAATTCCTAAACTGTGAATCTACTAATGTAATTTATAGTATTGAATGTACACAGAGCAATTTAAGATATGTTGGATGCACTGCGAGACGCTTAAAAGATAGAGTACGGGAGCACATTTATGGAATTGCTCATGTGGATACTCGCAGTGTCTCCAATGTTTCAAAACATTTTCATTATGTACATGAAGGAAATGTTTCAAGTTTTAAAGTTTTTTGTTTAGAGTCTGTTCTGATTGGAAAAAGAGGTGGTGATAATAGGAGATCTTTATTGAATAGAGAGGGCTACTGGATATTAATGCTGAATACCACACACCCCTCGGGACTAAACTTCAGAACAGACCTAATTTTAAACTATTAATGTTTGTATGTAATGATACACTGTTTACTCCGCCCAGGATAATGGTGTTTCCCTTAAAAGGAAGTGAGAGTTAGTAAGTCCTTGTTATGACTAAGAATCGTTGGATTTGAAACGCATCAACGAGGCGTTGTTTGTTGCACTGTCTGTGGCTCGTTTTTGCTTTTAACCAGTTCTCATTAAAGTGTTATTAATTTTGCTGCCTTCTAAACCTATATCTGGGCTGGTCCATCATTTTTTTGCTTTCTGGAGAATTATTTCTAGCAGTCGGAGGACTTGCAGGAACCGCGCCCAGTCCAACAGGTGAGCTGAAATCATCACTTTGCCTTACTCTTTTTCAATAAACATCAAGGTTGGCCCCGACTTTGTCCAAGTTTGTAATTTTGGCCCACTGTGTATTTGAGTTTGAGACTCCTGTTCTAGAGGGTTAAAGGGGTTGTCTCCCTACAAGGATTGCTGCTTTTTATGTTAAAGATCTTGCGAAAACAAGTCCCTTTGCAATATGTGTTTATTAACAATGCCCTACCTATTCCTAGACATCCCCTCTTGTATGGGCTGCATCAGCTCCTCAGCTTGCTATAGTTACAGACCTGATTAATCTCTCCTGATAGGCTACAAGCACTGGTCGCTATAACGACAGACCTGGCTTCTACTGCAGCCTAGTAGAAGCCAGTAAACACGCTCCTGAATTCAAAATGAAACCAAGAAAACAGGACTGAGGTAAGAGGAATCAATGTATTGAGACAACCCCTATAAAGCTTGTCAGTAAGTAATGTAAACAAGCTCCTATCTTTCAAGAAAATGAACAGAGCAAGGAGTAAATCATCATCCTGGCCAGGGCTGCAGCCTGTAAGAGCAGAGAGAGGTAGCCGTTAACAAGAGAGGCCTGTGTGCAAAAGAAGAAGATAAGATCTGCTCCTAACTCTAAAGAGAAGCAATATCAGAACAGCAGTGTATTTGGTAATAGTCTTTATTTACCTGTGCCTACATGTTTAGAGCTAATCAATGAAACAAATACTCCTGTAGTTTTACCGTTAAGTAGGCCAACACTTTTAATGTTTTCAACTAAAACTAGGACTACTGGGTATTCTGTTGTCTGCCAGCTGTTCTCATGCAAGCTTCTACAAGGGCATTTGGCTTTCCACTTAAGTGCCTGGCTGTATGCTACACCCCATCTGTGCAGAGTGACATGGCTGGGGAAAGGGCTCACTGACCCGGTTAATCTTGGATGTGTTACTTGATCTTTTCCACTTTGCTAAGTATAGAAGCATTGCAGAGGGCAAAGCCATGCCATGCTGTTAGTTTATACCATTGACCTAATGCTTCAGTGATTCTAAGGAAAACACCATGAATCAGTTTTATAAAACTTTATTGTAAAAATCTATTTGTATAAATGTATAGCATTTATTTTATTCATCCGTCTTTATTCAGATTGCTCCATCTTGATGCATGCTGTGTATCCACAGTTATAGAGGCCATGAATGTCCAATTTTCAAATTATACTTGGGTGTGAACAGGAGCTTACCAGTATATGTATTTATTAGTCTGACACTCATTTATGGTTCATTTCTGCCAGCTCCATGGTTGTTGGGCATTGCCCAAATAAGCGTGAGTGGCTGTATAGCAACAGGTGCCATAGGCAGCAGGTGACTATACTTGATATCTACTCTCATAGAGAATGAATGGATAGAGACCATGTACTGCAAACCTGTATAGATATACACTCGTAACATTTATCCTTACCTGCATTTTACAGGTTTATATTCCAAAGTTATGAGCATTATTTTTTTCACCAGGTGATACTTGGCTATAGGGGGCACCTACCTGGCTATAAGGGGCATCTACCTGGCTATAAGGGGCACCTACCTGACTGTAATTGGGCACTACCTGGCTATAAGGGGCATTGACTTGGCTGTAGGGGGCATTGACCTGGCTGTAGGGGGCATTGACCTGGCTATAAGGGGCACTACCTGGATAAAGATGGCTACTACCTGGATAAAGAGGGCTACTAACTGGCTATAGAGGCACCACCTGGCTATAGGGGGCACTACCTGGCAATAAGGGGCACTACCTGGTTAAAGGGGGCTACTACCTGGCTAGTGGGGGCAACAACCTGGCTTTCTTCCAGAGCCGTTATGCAGTTAGGTGGAGTCGGGTGTGGCTTTTCGAAGGGGCGTGACTCACCAACAAGATGGCTGTGGCCCCTTTGAATCTCCCACTTTCAAAAGTTGGCAAGTATGACATAGACATGTCACGGGAGCTGTGGATATTTACCACGTGCATGGTTGTTCTACTGCTTGGAAATGTTGTCTCCCCATTACTCTATACCCGGAGTCTCAAATATGCGATAGCAGGGAGGAAGGGATAGGAGGGACACGCTGGTCCTGACTGTTTAGCCCTTTAGATGCTGCAGTCAATAGCAACCTTGGCATGTAAGGGATTTGGAAGAGGAAAAGCGCTGTGTTCTTCATCAGCACCATACTGTGTGATCACAGGGTGTCGATGGCTGCTATGACAGCCGGAGGCTGTGATGTATGCCTGCCAGGCCCTTCCTGGAGGCAGAGCTTAAAGGGAGCCTATCACATAGATTATGCTCCCCTTTCTGAGGACAGTACAAGCTAGTGACAGACCATTCTATGTTTACACGCAGGAGCATTAGGCACCAAGCACAATTCTGCTGTTTTCTGATTGTAGAAGCAGCTGCAGTGTTACTGTGGAGCTGCTGGCTGTGCAGAGTGAAATGTTAATGGCCCCTTATGCTGAAAGAGAAAGGCAGGAATGCACGCTCCCGTGAATACGAGTGGGGGCCAGACAGAATGTAAATTAGTAGAGCCGTCAGCCAATGAAATGAAAGGAGGTGGAATCCGGCCAGCACTGGGGAACAGTGTTTACAGGAAACAAAGATAAGGGAGACAGTGAAAACCAGACAGCTTTGCAAATTACATCCAATTGCAAAGTTGCTTGTTTTCACTGTCCCCTTATTCTGAAGACCATTTAATGTAATGATACAACCCCTTTAAGTTTGCCTATGGCAAAAGTGCTTAGAAAAGAAGGTGTGTGACCCCTTTGCATTCATTGGAGGCACTTAGTATGTTTAAGCATCGTGGAAATATCATGATGTAAGTAATCTTATTCAAGATGATCTCTGATGACAAGCTGCTTCTGCCATGGTGGAATTTCTCCATATTTTATTTATTTTTTAAATCCATTTATATTTCACAGCGCTGTACAGAGATTGTCCGTATTCTCATTGGTCCCTGTCACCATTGAGGCTCATAGTCTAAATTCCATATTAATCTATATGTATGTTTTCAGAGTACCCAGAGGAGACCCAGGCAAACAAAGGGAGAACATACTGACTTGCAAATGTTGCCTATGGGCGCGTTTTCACGGCACAGGACAAATACCGGTTGGTTTGCTGGCCGGTATTCGTCCTGTTTTGCGGCCGTCCCCATTGCCGCGAGAGGGGGGATTCTGCTTCCACAATGTTTTGCGGCCGGACTGCGGGCGGAAAAACCGCTGGACGCAAAACCCGTGCAGTGGGGACTGCTGCACGGGTTTTCCATAGAGCACCATTGTGCTCATTTTCGGACGTTTCTTCAGGCGGTCTAAAAAACCGCAAACCGTCTGAAAAACCGGACGAAAACCCGAGCCGTGGGGACATGCCCTATGGTGGGATTTAAATCCAGGACCACAGTGCTGCAAAGCAACAGTGATAACAGTGCTGCCCATATTTCATCAACAGTTACCTGCCCTGTATATTTTACTTTTTGACCAGTAATAGACAATGTTGATGTATTGAACCACTGGCCTAGAAAATGCAGAAAAAGCTCTTTAATCATTCATCTTCCTAAAATAATTCTGTCCTAAAAATGGCACACTATTGATCTGGCAGGAAAATAGTAAGCGTTGCCATTCATTTGCATTTGCAGATGATTCCTGGACCTTTTGCACGGTGAAATATTTGCCATTTTATAACATGCCCAAAGCCAACTGTGACGGTGATGAAAGGAAGGAGACAGATGTGCCTGCGGAGCATAGAGCAGAGGAAACAGAGTGAGCTGCCGAAATTATGGCCAACTTATTTCAGGATTGAAAGTACTGCACATTTTGCTTTACACAAGCAGAACAGTTTAGGAAAAATAGTGTTATGGAGGTATGGAGTGTGCTCTATATGGTACCCTAAAATAACTGGGGGCAAGCTTCATTTTGTATAACAAGAAGCAAGGTGCAAAGCATCCACATGCAATAAGAAAACAAATCTACTGGTTATATGTGCAAATACTAAATCTCTCTTTTGTAGGGAGGCCAATTGTAGTGTGTGCTATAAATGACATGGCCAGTCTTCTACTAATTCCCCTTAAAGGGGTTTTATCGTTTCACCATTTGGCAACCGTTTATACTTGTTGCTAAGGAGAGCTTATGAAATGGAGGGGTGTGTTTCTCCTCCCAGCAGGGAGTGTCTTCACTCTGCAGACACACCCCAAAGTGTGCACATGAGGATTCATTCTGTGTGAGCGGGGGGGGAGAGGTTCTCAGCTGTCAGAATCATTGGAAGGAATAAGGAATCATTGGAAGTGAAAATCTAAGTGTAAATCCATAGTGTATATCTACATTTCTCGCTCTCTTTACATACTTTGTAATTAGAATGGGCATTTGACATTCAGGATTCTGGGAGAGATGGGTGATTTTTTTTCTCTCTCTCTCTCTCTCTCTCTCTCACTCACACACAGTGATATATCCTGCAGATTATTACACCTCTGACCTCTACAGAACAAAACTATACGCTTTATCTGTTTGTGTTTACATGGGACTGCTCAAGATCTCTCTCTCTGCTGCAGGACCTCTGATCGCTGTCAGTGAACCGCGCAAACCCTGCACACGCACACGTCGAAACTATCACTGATCGCTGTCAGTGAACAGCGCAAACCCGGCATGTGTATATATATATATATATATCGATATATGCAATCATTAACACATTTCCTCTGTTTAATAGCAATTTCCACTGCACGCCAATGGACCATGCGTGCTCCTGTCAATACGACCGGGGGCTGGAC
This sequence comes from Phyllomedusa bahiana, assembly GCA_025379985.1. Taxonomy (NCBI): domain Eukaryota; kingdom Metazoa; phylum Chordata; class Amphibia; order Anura; family Hylidae; genus Phyllomedusa; species Phyllomedusa bahiana. The sequence goes on along the minus strand of JAODAL010004786.1, from coordinate 15,001 downwards.
AGGATGCATATTACCACAGCCAGCAGCCTATCACATGCAAGGAGGTGGAATCCGACCGGCACTGGGGAACAGTGTTTACAAAAAGACAACATATTGGATCCTGTGAAAACAAGACAGCTTTGCAAATGACATCCAATTGCAAAGTTGCTTGTTTTCACTGTCCCCTTATTCTGAACACCATTTACTTTAATGAGAAAACCCCTTTAATGAATGTGCCTGACATCACAATAATTCTTAGCACTTCTGACAGATTCCCTTTAAAGGGGTTCTCTCTTACCATACTGCTGCCCATTTTATATAACATAGGTTGTACTCACCTTTCCCAGTACCTTGGATCCAGTGCTGTGCTGTCCTCACTCTTCCCAGTCTTCTGTTTACTTCTTAAATGGGGACATCACCGCTGCAGCCAGTTATCTGCCACTGCCTGACTTTTTTGTTCAGAGGTGAGCTGTCCAAACGAGAGTGGCATGTGTGCAGCCAATTAGCTCCTTAACTTTCATGGGCTCGTTCTTGACATAGGTACGGGTTCCAGAGGTGGGACCGGCACCTGTCAGACTGTGATGGCAAATCCTAGCAATATGTCATCAAAGGCTGTGGTGGGAACACCTCTTTAAATCTGGGTTCCAAATCAAAATGTTCAAGAGGGCCCCTTTCAAACCATGTGCCATTTATAACAATACAGTCTACAGGCAGTCCCCAGGTTACGGACGGGATAGGGACTGTAGGTTTGTTCTTAAGTTGAATATGTATGTAAGTCAGAACAGGTGTATGTATTAAATGTAACAACAGCACAAAAGTTTTTTTTTTTTTGTTTTGAATAGTGCAGGGAAGGGTTTTAACATTTGTTTTGTTGTCTGTGCCCCTGTCAAGAAGATTTCCCCTCATGTGCTGGTGTGGCATGCTGGCACTTGTAGTTCCACAGCTACTATTTGCTGTGGAATATGGAACTACAAGTGCCAGCATGCCACATAAATCTTAAATAACTAGGGGACAGATGTAAGTCGGAATGTTGTTCGTCGGGGACGGCCTGTATTCATTTGGCATAGAGACTTTTGCCATCCTTCAGGCACCAGGACCAAGATGTAGATGCTGCCTTTGCACTCCCTATAGCTATGCCCTATAGCTATGTATGACTTTATGACATAGTTGCCAACTTTCGAAAATAAAAAAGCAGGAGACTTCAGTGGGCGGCGCGCTACGCGCGTCGCGGCAAAAATTTGCATGGACACGCCCATCTTGTCGGTATGCCACGCCCCTTCAAAAAGCCACACCCACTCCACCTAACTGCATAACGGCTTTGGAAGAAAGCCAGGTAGATGCCCTTATAGCCAGGTAGTAGCCCCCCATAACCAGGTAGTGCCCCTTACAGGCCGGTAGATGCCCCCTTGTAGCCAAGTAGATGCCCCCTCTGTAGCCAGGTAGAGCCAAATTTGTAGCCAGGTAGATGCCCCCCTTTGTTAGCCAGGTAGGTGCCCCCCTTTGTTAGCCAGGTAGGTGCCCCCATTGTTAGCCAGGTAGTGCCCCCATTGTTAGCCAGGTAGTGCCCCCATTGTTAGCCAGTAGTGCCCCCATCTGTTTAGCCAGTTAGTGCCCCATCTGTTAGCCAGGTAGTGCCCCCATTGTTTGCCAGGTAGTGCCCCCATTGTTTGCCAGGTAGATGTCCCCATTGGTTGCCAGGTAGATGTCCCCATTGGTTGCCAGGTAGATGTCCCCTCTGTTGCCAGGTAGTGCCCCCATCTGTTAGCCAGGTAGTGCCCCCATCTGTTTGCCAGGTAGGTGCCCCCATTGTTAGCCTGGTAGTGCCCCCATTGTTAGCCAGGTAGTGCCCCCATCTGTTAGCCAGGTAGTGCCCCATCTGTTAGCCAGGTAGTGCCCCCATTGTTTGCCAGGTAGTGCCCCCATTGTTTGCCAGGTAGTGCCCCCATTTGTTGCCAGGTAGATGTCCCCATTGGTTGCCAGGTAGATGTCCCCATTGGTTGCCAGGTAGATGTCCCCTCTGTTGCCAGGAAGTGCCCCCATCTGTTAGCCAGGTAGTGCCCCATCTGTTAGCCAGGTAGATGTCCCCTCTGTTGCCAGGTAGATGTCCCCTTTGTTGCCAGGTAGTGCCCCTTTGTTGCAGGTAGTGCCCCATATGTTGCCAGGTAGTGCCCCTTCTGTTGCCAGTAGTGCCCCCTTTGTTGCCAGGTTGATGCCCCATCTGTTAGCCAGGTAGTGCCCCCTTTGTTGCCAGGTAGTGCCCCCTCTGTTGCCAGGTAGTGCCCCCTCTGTTGCCAGGTAGTGCCCCCTTTGTTGCCAGGTAGTTGCCCTCTCTGTTAGCCAGGCAGAGCCCCCTAAAGCTAATAAAAATAAAATAATAAAATCCACTTACCTTACCAGGCTCCTGCAGCGCGGCCAGCTCCTGCCCGATCTCTTCAGCGGCGCAGGGGGAAGTGAGAGCAGCCGCGCGTCACTCCCCTGCAGCCGCGCGTCACTTCCCCCTGCGCCGCTGACCTGTATGTGCGGCGCACACAACACGCGGCGTACATACAGGGGGAGGAGGCAGGAGGGAGCGATCCCTCCGGCCTCCTCCCCGCACAGTGAGACCGCGGGCGGGTGAGCGGCCGCTGCGGCCGCTTCACCCGCCTGTAGGAGCGGTCCGGCGGCGCAAGAGTAGCGTACCAGCGCTACTCTTGCGCCGCGGTAATTTAAAGGCGGCGGGAGGAATGCCAACTCCCCCGGGAGGGCGGGAGGGGACCCCAAATAGCGGGACCCCCCTGCCAAAAACGGGAGAGTTGGCATGTATGCTTTATGAAGAAGAGCCTAAAAACAGCCAACACTGGGGAATGCATTGCAGGTAAACAACCATGGAGTAGTTCTTTATCTGCAGTTTCAAAATGTATTGGTATTTTGCGGAATTCTTATCACCAAAATTTATCAATATATATATAGAGATTTTTCAAAAAGCCTGTTATTTGCATTGTTAAGTATACAACGTAGAACACAAGATTTATTAACAGTAATGACCTTTTATTACAAAGAACATCAAGAACATCTAAAAATGTATGAATTTGGCACGGGGAAAAAATTTTTTTCCCTAAGCTTTTTTTCTTTAAGCACTGGGGGGGGTGCCAGCGGGCCCCCACTAATCTGTGTCAATCGAGACCAAATAAAAAAAAGGGTTTTTAAAAATAAAAATTTTGTACCCCCGCCCCCCCAAAGGGCTTTTAAATGTTTTTCCCCCCTCCCATTTTTTTTAAATATAACAAGCAACCTTATTAAGGCCCACAAATGAGGGGAAAGGGGTAACCCCTTGGAACCCTTTTAAAAATAAATTTACAAAAATTCTTGCCTTTTTTAAACATTTTTAAGCCAAATAAATGAATAAGAAAAAACCCAAAAACATTTTTTGAAAAGAAAGAAGTGTTGAGCAAAAAAATTTTACAAAAAAATCTATCCTTTTTTAAAAAATTTTTTTTGTTAATAAATTTAAAGTTACAACTTTTTTTTTTTTTAAAGGATTTTTGTCTCTGAAGGCAACCAATTTCCATAGGCCCCCACAAAAGGAAATCCCCCCCTTTGTGGGCAGAACAGAGAACTTCTTTTATATAGGGGCTTATGCCTCGGGAACCCTTTGACCTTCAATGTTTTAAAAGAGCCAATTCTTGGATATTTAAACATACCCGGGGATAAAATTTCTTTTCTATGGATTTTTAAAGGGAATGGCGCCAAAAAAATGATTTATTTTTTTTAAAATCATGGTTTCATTTAAAAAAACTTTTTTTTTTTTTTTGTGTTTTTTTCTTTAATTTTTCCATTTTTTTTAAACCCTTATTTTTTTTTAAATCTAAAATTTAAACCGCAGTTTTTTTGGCCCCCACTAAGTTTAAAACAATACCTGCGGGGTGGTTTTTTTTTATAGGTTTATATGATAAGGAGAGAGGCAGAGTTTGGGGAATATTAGGGTAAATGATAGAGGAGGAAGTGTTTCTTGGGGATATTTTGGGGGTTAAAAAGGGATAGGGGGGAAAAGGAGCGACCGAGATATTGGGGGAATATGATGGGGGAGGGGCTGAGCTTTTGTGATATAAAGGGTTATATGAAAGGAGAAAAAAGCTGACTCTGTGAAAAATTGGGGATTAAAAAGGGAGAGAAGCTGACTCGTGATAAAAAGGGTTATATGATAGGGGAAAAGGAGCTGACCCCACTGTGATATCCCACCCCCCCCCGGGGGCCACTTTAATTAGGTACCCCATGAGAAAGGGTTTGGGAAACCCCCTTTTTTCCTTCAGAACTGCCTAAATTTTTTTTGTGGCATGGAATTCAAAAAAGGAGTTTGCAAAAAAACGTTTGCTAAATTTGGGGTCCCAAAGGGGCCCAAAAAAAGGCCAAGAAAAAAATTCCCCACAAGAAAAATAAAACCCCCCCCACCCACCCCCAAAGCCTAAAACCCTTTTAAATACGGGGGCCCGGGTTTGGTTCCATGTTTTCCCTGTTGTTGACCCCCCCAAAATTCTGACCCTACCACCCGGGAATGTCGCAAAAACCCAGAAAAAAAAGACCCCCATTTTTTTTTTTTTTTCCCTTTTTTTTTTTTTTTTCCCAATCTTCTACGCCCCAATTTTTCGTGACCTTGGGCAAATTGGAGCCTCAGTTTTCCCCTTTTCTTATTAAAAAAGGGGTGGAAAACCCCCGGGTGGGGTCTTCGCTGTTTGTACCCCAAACCCTGTTTCAAATTTTTCCGCCGTCCGGGGTGCGTTCAGAGATGCTCTTTTTCCTTTTTCCTTTTTTTTGGTTGGGTTAAACGGGGGCTATTTGAGTCCTGTTGCCTTTCTATCAGCCGAACCATCTGCCCATTCTCCGGGGGAACCTCGGGAAACAACAAGGGGCATTTTCCCCCACAAAACTGCCGCCCCCCCCGGATGTTTTTTTTTTTTTTTTTAAGGGACCATTCTCTGTAAACCCAAGAAAATGGTTTCGTAAAAAATCCCCAGGAGTTTCACAATTCAAAATTTACCCAGCCCCAGAAACTTCTGGCACCAACAAAATGCCACTTTTCAAAGGCACTAAAATCACCCTTTTTTTTTTTCCCCAATACTAAATTCCGGTTTTGAACTGCAGGGAATTGTCTTGACCAGGTCTACATGCCAAAAAGCACCTGATTTTGCCCCCTTTTTATTGGCTGATTAGAAAAAGGGGTTAACGAGCATTTGGGACAGGTGTCCCCAAAAAAAGGGGGCCCGGTGAGTGTATGGGTTATATATAGAGGTGAGAAGCTGAGCCTGGGGATAAAAAAGGGTTTAAAATATAGAGGAGGGAACTGAGCCTGTGATATTTTGGGGTTAAATATGATAGAGGAAAAGAACGAGCTCTTAATATAAAGGGATATATAAATAGGGGAGGGAAGCTGAGCTTTTAAAATTATATGGGGTTTAAAAAACAGAGGAGAGAAGCTGAGCATTGTGATAAATAGGGTTATAGGGATAGAGGGGGGGAAGCTGAGCTCCCCTGTTTATATAAGTTGGGAGCCGGAGGATAAAAATAAAAACTCGGGTTATAAAAACAGTTTTATTTGAGGGAGGATAGGGGGCTGGACTCTTTGAAAATTTAGGGTAATAAATAGGGGAGAAAGAAAACCCGTAGAGAAAAATACTAAAACCCCGGACCCTTAAAGGGTTTTTTGGCCGGGACGGGGGCCTTTTATCTCCCAAAGAAGAAAATTGAAAACCCAAGCCTTGCTGATCTGAGAAGAAAGAGAGAGCACAGCCAGAGAACAGACCCCGTGCAAAAAGGGAAATCGTGTAAAAAAATTTTTTAAAACCTCAAAAAATAAAAATTTAACAACTATGGATTCTGTATACAAAAGAAAACCCGCTTTTTCCCACGGGGCAGCTTGAAAGCTTTTTTTCCTTTTTTTTTTTTCCTTGCATCAGATAAACCCAGGGATTTTACTCAGATAACACACTACAACTAGGGGAAATTCTGTATCCCAAAAGACAACATTTTCTACCCGGCCCCCCTTTTAAAAAGCTTTTTTCAGTTTCCCCTAAACAAAATAAGAAGTGTGCTCTGCACAACCCCTTGGGCCAGCACTCTTGCCACTCTGCCTAGCGAAACAAGAAAGAAGCTTTTAAAAAAACAAAGGGAAGGTAAGGAAAACCCTGTAGCCCCCCCCTCTCGGGCCTGCAATTTTTTTAACCACATATTTTTAGAAAAGTGATTAAATCCCCTTTTTTGAGGCCCCACGAAACATTAAAAACGTGACAAAACCCCTTTTAAAGGGAACGTATAGTATTAGTTGCTGGGCACCACTTTGTCTCTTATATATAATGTGGTATCAAAATTAAAAACATACAATCTGTTATCCCCGCAATAAGTTTACATATACACAGTATTACTTGAGTTTTATAAAGATTTATTTTGAAGCGACAAAATCAAAACCATAAAATTTTTTTGGGTCCACTTTAGACCTTCTTTCAAGTTCGCTCTTTATAATGTTAATAGGAAAACGATCCCGGGATAGAGTGAATAGGGGCCGCAGCTCGTGATGCAAAAGGGGAAGACAGTAAGAGACAGAAGGTCCGTTACCCAAACCCAAACGGGAAATAATTGACAGCCTCCCTACATGTGTCAAGCAAACTGCAATCACTGCATGTGAGGGGGTCAGCGGAATTACAGTTTTATATTTAAAAATTTTAAAAAAGTTTTTTCCCCTCTGTTTTTTAAAACTCAGAAATTCAGCATCAAATAATAAAAACCTATACACCAGAACCAGCTTCTCCCCTCTATCTCCTGTTTCTACAAAAAGGAACCAAAATTCCTGATGGGTTTCCTTTAATATCCCTGGCATTCCTTTCGGGTACAATAATTCCAGCAGTTGATTGGTTCCAAGCGGACAAACATTTAAGCTTCTTTTCCTGCTGACCCTGTTGAGGAAAAAAAGGGTGGTGGAGTGGTTTTTAACAGAAGAACATAAAAAAACCATTAAAAATTTTAGCTTTCAACATTTAGGGAAAGGTAATTGAAGCTTTTTTCCAAAAATTTTAAATCTTTTGATTTTACCTGGTCGTAAAATAAGAAAGTTTTATCTTTTCCCTGAATGAAAAAGGTTTTTTCCTGGTTACGTCCGTTTATTTTCTTTCCTGATCAGACGGCACAAGGACATCACCTGCAAAGCTCACTCTTGGGGAGAAATTTTTTATCCTAACAAGATTAGCTTTTGTTTACAGATAAGCAATTGTTTTCAGTCCCCAGAGCATTTGTAGCTTTGTTTACTAAATATTAAATTTCCTGCACTAATGCCTTTGTGATGTCTCAGCAAGTTTAAGAGAAGTTTAATACTCTAACCACTGCTATAGAACCACCACACAGCCTGACAAGAACAGAGTGGATGAAAAGCTACTTGTGACGTGAAACAGCATGGTGAGAAAACCTCTGTAAGCATTCACAGACAGAAAATCTATAAGTTTAGCTTGTGCAGTTGCTTTTTATCATAAGGATATGAACTGGTGTTAAGAAACTGCAGCATAGGTTTAGGTCTCATTCACACTTGCACGTTCTGTGTCCACATTCTTTCCAAGTCCGGAGATGCTATTCTTTGGACATGCTCTCCTCCAATATTTTGCCAGACATATACACATTGCATATTTTTGCATAGGATTGCAGCATTCTCTCCATAAACAAAAGACTTTGGGGGACATGTATGGACGGGGCTGCGTCAGAAGTCTTGCCTCCTGTACGCCAGTATCAGGCACATTACAGAGCGCAAGCGGCACTTTGTAATGCGCCTGATTTCGGGGAGCATGCGGGAGTCGGGGCACAATAGAACCGTACGAAGCTATAGATTTATAGCTTAGCTATGGCAATTCTAGGCGCATTGCTGCTGGAACAGGTTTGACTTTCAGAGGGGGTTTACCTGACCGGGAAATGCGTCTTAAACGGCAAATTTCATACATGTGGCCTTTTGTTTTGAATACAAATACATACAGTATTACCAAAACACAGTGCTGTATTGTTCCACAGTATATAATAAAATTTACACATATGTCAATAATGCCTTGCTGTTCACAAGAGGTAACATATGGAGTAGATTTTTCCCTTTTGTGGAATTACTCGTTTTTCTTTTGTCTATTTAAAAAAAGTATCATGTAAAACATAAAACCCCAAAAACTAAAAGATAAAAAATTTCATTAAAGGGGTTTGTCCCCCAAAAGTTTCATAGATGCATGAAGAAAAATGCGTTTTTGCTCTGTCACTTCCTGGTCAAGCTGCCTGAAATTTAGCATATGAGCCGTGTATTAGACTTCTCTGTTTATTTTGTTTTTTGGGGTCTGGAAAGTTAAATTACCTTTACCAGGACGGGAAAGCGCGGCTAAGTAACATAAAATTTACTGCTTTTGTCTAAAGGATCATATAACGCACAAGCTCCACCCCCCGCAGTTCTGTGTGGCCGGGGACCTTGTGATACGTCACTCCCCCTGCTATCAGAAAAAACAAACAGCAGGGAGAAGGAGTACACAGGTCGGTACTAGAAAAAACCTGACAGAGCTCAAAAGGTGATAAAGGGCTATACAATAAGGGAAACCCTAAAGAAGCTTTTTTGTATCATCATTACATGAAAAAAATTTTGAGTTTTTATTTCACCAAACTTTTTTGATCAAAAAATTTTAACCCCCCCCCCCCGGGCTTACAATGGGATCTCAGGCGGGTGCCCCTACGCTATTTTTTCCCTCTCAATAAAGCCAAATTCGACTTCTCATTGGGTCAACCACCCCAAATCCAGAGAAAAAATAAAAAAAAAACCAACCTGCAAGCATACTGCATATATAAGCCTGTGGAGGTGGGGGGGTGCACTATTTATCAGTGCGTATTTTTTGCAAGGTTGGTGTTTTTTTTTATTTTTCTCTCTGGATTTGGAGGTCTGTTGACCCAAGGAGAAGTCTGAATTTGACTCTATGAGAGAAAAAGTAGAGTAGGACCACCCCCTTGAATCCCTGTAAGCCGGGGGGGCTTAACATTTTTTGTCAAAACGGTAAATAAGAATCTCAAAGTTTTTTTCATGAATTTGTAGATACAAAGGTATAAAATAAACTCGTACTTCTTAACAAAAAACAAAAACCCCAAAAGCAATAATTTGGAAAATGCTTCATTAAGTGTTCCCACTGGAAAACTAATCTTTGTACAAGAAAACCCCTTTGGGGTTTTTTTTTTTCTCATTCAAAACGTTTTATTGAAATCAAAATTTGCACATAACATAAAATCATAGGGTTTAAAGTAGAAAGGAGGCTGGGGGTCTCAAATGGATAAAGCGAAAAAAAACAACATGTCGTTTTCCGCACTAACAGCAAAATTGTTACACTATAACAACTTAATCACGTCATAAAATTTTTAAAAACAAGAAACATAATTTGTGAGTTGGGGGGTAAGAGTCGCAGCATGGGGTACCCGCATTGAAATTTAAAAATGCAGAATCAACAAACACCTGAGGTCATTGATTTAAAACCAGAAAAGAAATTTTTGAAAATGGACTAGGGAAAAAATATTTTCTTACTCAAAGTAACGATCAGATCAATGGCGTTTTAGCCCCCAATCTTACATATAGAGAACGCAGAAAACCTTTTCATATCACATTTTAAAAAACCGAAACAAAAACCACTACACTCACAGCAGGAGGGGGGGGAAAAAAAGGGAAGATACCGGAATGCACCAGGGGGGGAAAACCCCCCCCTAGCGGAAGGGAGAGATCCACTGTGAAGTCTTGAACCGTTCCCAAGGGAAAAACCAAAAGTTTGGGACCCCAAGGATCGGGTGGGGGTATGGAGATCAAACCCTCCATTCCCTCATGGAATCAATTCCCCCCCCTTACCACCCCCCAGGAGGGGGGAATTGAGGAATTTTCCCTTTTAAATGGAGATGCCCTTTACAGCCTCAACGGGGTAACGTAGGGGGATTTCCTTAAAACTTTGATGGGTTTTAAAAAAAGAAAATTAAACAAAGGGGCCCGCTGGAGGATTTAAGGACCTTACTCCCCTCACCTCCTGTTACTGTCAATACTGGGACCAAAATCCCCAAGGGGGACAGCCCCACCAACATGTGCAAAGTTCCCCTCCCCCCCCGCTCCCACATCTCCGCACTGATCGATCCACGGGTCCACTTGTGTAAAAAACCCGGGGAAACCCTATACCACGGAGAGTATTTTTGGAAACCCTTTCTTGATATCTCGAGGCTATCATACCCTTTGTGAGTCAATTGAAAACTTTTTGCCCATCGGAGTCAAGAAGGATAGTGACAACTCCCTCTTACATTGACGGCAGAACGCAGGGAGCTGGGGGGAGGGAGCAAGGGGAAACCCCCTTTTACATGCCCCGAGAGGGCATGAGCCGGGCTAGAATCCCCAAAGGAAAATTTTTCTCAAGTCAGTAGGTAGTCTATCAGGTTCAACTGGATTTCACCCGTCAAAGAAATGCACAATTGCATGTGTTGGAAAAAAGCTCCTGCGGGCACATTATCCCGCAAGGGGATATAGGGTTGTTTTCAGTTTGCCCTGTTGTGGTGACATGGCGAGACGAAAGGGGGCCCTTTCCCTTGTGGGCCCCCAAAACACCGAATACCCCGGGGGGAAACCCAAAGGTTATCAGTGCCCGGAACACGGGGGCCCCTCCGATCAATAATAAAGGGCCCTTTCGGCACACAGCCGACACAGTGTGTTATTACGGAAAGAGATGGGAGTGGCTTGGTTATGAGGTCCGATCCGGGGAGCACTGCCCCCGAGAGGGAACAACATCCCCCCAACCGCACCCATAACCTTATCTGATCTAAGGCCCAAAAGCCGGAAGCGCGCATGGGCTCGCTGGGGATGTTTACAGTCTGGGAGACCTACCCCTCCCCCCCTTTGGACCTGATTAAACATCAATGCAATTCGGGGTTTAACGTGGGGGACCAAACAAACCAGAGAAGCAACCCCGAATACTTTTCCAAAACGAGGGGGGGGAGGGGCAATGGGGACGTTTGAAAAAAATATAGGATTTTTGGGAGGATCGACTTTTAAAATGATTTATTTCTGACAAACCATGAAAGGTCCCCCCTTGGCCCAGGCCCCCAAGTCTTTAGAGGTAAGAAGCAAGGAATGAAGTTTTCCGCGAAAATTTAGAAAGATCAGCAGAGATATACCCCAATAAGATATACCTCCCCCTGGCCAGGAAAAAGGGAAGTTCGGGGACAGGGGCCCGATCCAGCAACAAAAGCAAAATGGGGTCCCCCGTTCTCCGGGAGAGGACAAATGTACCCCCATCCAGAGGCCCCCCGAAATTCTGATACCCCCCCCAACTTTTCCCCCCCAGCGAGGAAACCCCCGGGGATACAGGGCTGGAGAGGGTGGGAGCTCTTTTCCGCCGGGAACGTCTGCGACCCCCCCCTGCATTAAAGGGGCAGCCGGGGGTGCGGGGACTACGACGGGTTTTGTCCCGTGGGTTTAAGTTGTGGAAAAGGACACCCGGGAGGGCCCCTCTGGAAAACTGAAGGGCTTTGGGGTTTAGTCCTGAAGTACAGCGGGATGTCCTTTGCTAGCGAAAATGAAGAATACTTGATCCATACGGATAGGAGGGCAAAGGGAAAATCCCCAGTAAAGGGAATGTTTTTCCCGTCTCTAAAACTCCCGGATAGGGTTCAATTCGACCCTTTTTGGGCCCGATGAGTCTGGGTAAGTCCTAAGATTCTCAAAGGGGGTTTTCCATAGGGCACAGTTTTCCCTTCTACTTCTTTAGTTATCCTTTCATGGAAAAAAAAATGGATACGGCAGATCACATCACAGGGTTGGGGTCCTCCGGGTTAGGGGGCCTTAAGCCCCCATGGCTCTATCAAACTCAATATCGCCGGGCTGGTCTCCCCAGCGGTTGTTGAAAATTTCGGTAAGCACCCGAAAAAATGGAGTCGGTATCGACTCAGGGGGCCCCCGGGCACGCAAAAAATTAAAAGGGGGCTCCCTGTTTTTTTGTCATCTAAATGTTGTTGTAAAAGAGAAATTTGCGCTGAAATGCTGAGCCACTTTTTTCCCTTTTAGGGGAGGGGGCCACAGTGGTAGAGGTCTGCGCCTGAGATTGGTCGTCCTTCTACTTTGGGCTTGAAGTCAGTTAAACACGGGGAAAGGGCAAAAAACTTTTTTTAAAAAACTCCTCCCCAATTGCTTTTAAGGGGAAATCATGTCCGCCCTAGGGAATGGATTGCTCACTTGCCTCATATCTGTTGGTCCGCCTGTTGTCATCGGAATCCTGCTACCCCAAAGGGGAAAGGGAAACAAGGCCGCATTGTTATTTCGGGGGGAGAGGCAAAGATGGTGGGGTGCCATAAAGCTAGCTGATTCTGTGGGAAAGGGTGGACAGGTACATGGAGCGGGGAAAATGTTCAAAGGAAACCGCTTGCGCGCTGTGGGCCCCAGGCACATACTGGGAAAACACAAAAGGGTCTGGGTGGGGAACACCGACGCCCCCCGTTTGGGCCTGACAGGAATGTCGGTGAGGCTGCATTAAAGGGAAAAAGAACCTCTGGGGTCTGTGGTGGTACGGCAAAAAGGGCCCCTGGGGAAAATGGGGGGCCCTTTTCATTTTCACAGCGAGTGTGGTGAGGAAAAAGGGGGGGCCCCCTGAGAACCCCCGGGCCTTGGGCAGTTTATATATGGGGGGAAAGAACCTTTGCTGTGGGGCTTTGGGAGATTGGCGGGTGTTCCCCCCGCTGTATAAGGTGCACAACATTCCCCCCTGTTCAGGGGGGAAGGGGCCTCCATTAAAAAGGGCTATGGGGAGGGTGCCCCTATGCATGGTCCGGGCCCCGAATGAAGGGAGCCGGGGAAAACCCGGGGGAGGGCCCCACCCCTTTTTTACTTAACGGGTCCCGGGGCCAAGCCTGAGTCCCGCGCGCCCCACCGCGCTCAGGTGAATCTCCCGGCCCTGTCTCGGCCGCCTGGAGCGCCCCCGTGAATAGGCTCTGGGGCTGCGGAGCGAGTTCCTTTAGGGACTTTCCCCCGATACAAGTAAGTCCCGGGCTGGTAAAGGCTAGGGTTTTTAGCGCTCGCTCCTGCTCTCTGCCTGGGAAAGCAGGCTGGATCCCCCTTTCGGCGGCCCTCTTTGGGGGGCCCTACCTGTCCCCAGCCTTTTGACCCTTTTCAATTTCCGGGGCGGAGAAAAAAAAATTAAACCAGGGCCTCCCCTTTTGGGGGCCGACCTTGGACCCACCGGGGCTGTTTCCTGGAGGTTCTCCCCAATTTTTTCAAAAGGTGGAAGTCGTCTAAGCTGCTGTCAAAGGGACGGGGCTCCTGAACGGTGCACTTCCACGCCAGGTTTCCCCCCCCCCCCCCCCCCTTTAAAAAGGTTTTTTGGCTGTAAGAAAAGTGAATTTACTGTATTTGCCAAATTAAATCTGTTCTGTGGGTTCACGTGTGCATTCCAGATATGGGCGGGCACACCATAGCCCTTCCGGGGTCTTTCGAGCCATACGCTCATGACCTCATTGTATGCAATCTCTGTATTGATTATAAACATCATTTTATTGGTTCCCCGAAAGACTGTGGTGGGGGCGAAACAGTTGGGAAATTGTTATTACCAGTAAGGGGAAACTTGAGTCTAAGGGTAAAACCTCATCCCCGGGGGGGGCGCCCTTTTCGGGGCGATGTCAAACAAACAAAACTGGTTTGGAACCCCCATTTGACTCATCAGGTTGTATTATCAAAGCCCATTTTTTCATTGGCACTTATGTGGGCTCCTTTATTTGTGTATTTAAGCTTAGCCGATTTTTAAATGTGAAGTAAAAGTTTAAAAATTTTATATTTTTCACCAATTATCATACGCACCCCCAATTTTTTTTTTTTTTCCATTTCCAATAAGGTTGCCCAAATTCAGGCTTTTTTGATAGCTGTTTGATCATGCTGGGGTCTTAAGGAATCCACCCTTTTTCCTTATGTGGGGGTCATTCTTTGGGAGCATAAAAATATTATAAAAATTTTGGCCATTTTCGCCATGACTGCACGAAAGAAAAAACAAGAAAAAAATATTAATGAAAATTTAAAATACGTAAAAAAAAAATGTTGATGCTTAATTTTCCTTTGATGGAAGCCCCTTCGTGCCCCTTATCAGTTTGCAACCTTTTCTTGTACAGAAAACTTCCTGTCCCAAAGATCTTTTGGAAAAAACAAAAAGCAAGGGGAAAAAATTGATTGCTAAATTTTAATATTTTAAGCCCCTGCCCCTGTGAGTGCTTGGTTACATTTTTAACAGGGGTGCTAAGCAAAAAAAAAAGATTTTCCCCCGAAAGGAATAAAAAATGCGGCCTAAATTTATAAAACCGTCTGGAAAAAATACTTTAAACAGGGGGGAGCCCTAAGACTTTTTTAGCAGGTGCAGAAATTAAAATTTGCCCCAAAGGGGTTTTTCCTTATATGCGCGGGGCCCTTTTTGGCCCCCAAAAACTTATGTTTGTCCTAAAAAAAGGAAATGCTGAGAAAAAACAAAGAAATTTTTTGGAGACTTTCCCGGGGTTGGGTGGGTTTTTTTTGTCTTATTTTGAAGCAAGACAAAAATTTTAAAAAAGGGTAAACCCAAGCCTAAAAGCTGTCCGAAACCCTTTTCCCCCCCTATACATTTTTCTCCCATAATCTCTTGGTATCTTCCCTTACGAAAAATTTCTGATCCTCACTTTAGCAACCTTGCCCTGCTTTTTTTTTTTTGCCTGCCCTTGGGGCGAAACCCCAAAACATGGGTTTCCCGGGACGGTATTGCCCCTTTTAGGGGGCGCCCTTTGGCCCCCACGGGCCGCCCCGGGGAAAAGGCTTTTTTTCCCCAAACCCCGTTCCCCTTCAAAAATTCAGGGGCACAGTTTCCCAAACCAAAAAACCCGAAAGGGGGAAACGGAATATTGTGCTTCTAAAAATGTTTTTCCCTCCAAAACCCCCCGGGGGCAAAACCGCCTGAACGGAAAACCCTTCAGTGGGGACGGGCTGAAAGGTTTTCCGAAAGAGCAAAATTTGGTGCACATTTTT